>JAOBRG010164765.1:0-12066 GCA_027574985.1 Umimayanthus nakama | reverse complement strand
AAAAACTCATTAGCAGGCATGCTGCTTGCACGGTTGATACCTAGTGTGACAGCAGCCACACCAGCGCACGCTAAACGCCTGCGATGCGCGCCAACAGAGCTCGATAATGAGAGTTTGTTTGCATTTTAAAGTGCAAGGATACGCTATGCAAATACAAACTCATTAGCAAGCTTCTGGCGCAGTTCAAATTGAAGTGCGACTACAACCACGATTAAAATTTCCAAATTGCGGAATTCTATTTGATAATAATACAAATACAAACTCATTAGCAAGCTTCTGACGCAGTTCAATTGGAAGTGCGACTACAACCAAGATTAAAATTTCCAAATTACGGAATTCCATTCGATAATAATCTAAAAGAAAGCACAAATTAAAATACAATGTGCTTTGATCAGTTGAGTGCAGACCGTTCATTTTGATTTATCTCTATTTCTTGTGGTCTGATTTTGTCCTGGTAAGCATGTTACAATTCAACATTATCACTTAATTTTTCAAAAAAATACTGGACTTTGCTATTTGAACAAGACAGCGGTTGAAAGTTATCAAGCGGAGGCTATGTCAACTTTATGAAAATAATTTAGTAAATCCTTGTATTAGTTATGTTGTTAGTGATCAAGCAAGTTTTCAGAGTTTTTTTTATGCTTGTCAAGTGTTTTTTCTTTGGTCAGAAAGTGTTCTGGTAGTATTTCGTGCCATTTGATACTGTAAAGTCAAAAATGAAACCAACGATGAAAAGCTTTGGTTAGAATACATTTCTTTCCTGTATGAAACGATATAATGAGCAATACGAGAGCGAACTTCGAGCGGAACGAAAGTGATCTGATCTTTATTGTGCGTCAGCAGTAAATTTGTACTGAGAAAACAAAATAGTGTGTAGCTTCAACTAAATCTAAACCCCCCTACAAACATCAGGTAACAAGAATGAGCTAGTTCAATACATCGTCCTTAAAGCTGAAAAGCTTACTTTAACTGTTGTGCCTCGATCAGAAACAGCTCATAAATACGGAAGAATGGAATAGAAACTCTTGGTATTTGCATTCGAACCACTTGTATATAGCGACGGCTGTATGGACACAAGATTTCCGGCAGTAAAAATTGGGAAGAACTCGAAAACGTAAGGGTAAATGTAAAAATGTTTAACAAATTTTGTCAATTTGTTATGACACTTTTCTACTACAAGGATCAACTAAGCTCGGTTTACATCGCTCTTTGTGTAATTAACGCTGTCTCAAGTCTCTTCGCTACTGTCTTAAACGCCTTGGTGATGATTGCAATAACTCGGGACACTTCACTACATTCACCGTCCTTCTTGCTGCTCTGTACTCTGGCTTTTTCTGATTTTGGTGTTGGGTTTATTGTCCAGCCTCTGTACATCGCATTTAGAGTTGCAGAAATTACTGGCGCATCAAATGTCTACTGTGAGCTTGGGTTTGCTTACGACTTCTCAGGGAACTGCTTTGGTGCACTATCTCTGCTGGTCATAATAACTATCAGCTTGGATCGTTTTCTCGCTGTGTATCTTCTCAAGAAATATAAAATCGTGGTAACAAGAAAGAAGACAATAGTAGTGACGGTCCTTCACTGCGTCTGCGCGGTAATCTACGGATTAACGGCATTCGTTGACAGAAGGACTTACTACGCAATGGCAATAATTCTGGGACCGATTTTCCTAGTCGTCACTTCTCTGAACTATCTCAATATATATCGTTTAATCCGGAAGCATCGCTTAACACACAAGTCTCTTCGAAGTCGTGGCGGACATCAAGCCAAAGAGCAGGATGTCGATATGTTGCGGTATAAACGCTCACTAAAGACAGTAATCTATGTTTATGTCGTGTTTATTATGTGTTATGTTCCATTTATCTTTCTAAGTCTTACTCTCAGAACCATTTCACGTAATGAATTCGTTCAGACATTCGTTCATGTTACAGTTACCCTAATTTTTCTCAACTCCTCTCTGAATCCTGTTCTGTACTGTTGGCGAGTTCCAGAGATCCGTTTGGCGATCAAAAAGATGCTTCACCTTGATAGGTTTGCCAAGAGAAAACGCAGTGCAAGAGTGCGCTTGATAAGCTACAAGCAAAAACCCAACAATGATCTTACTTCGTTGTAGGATGGAGCTCATTTGTCGATTATTTTGCTCGTTGCTCACTTGGTATGATAGAACTTATTTCATTTTGCCAATAAGAAGTCAAATCACATTCATTAATTTTTCTGTAAATAACATAAAGAACGCTACATAATCTATTGAAATAAAAAACACCATTCAAAGAAAGTAGAAATTCATGTCAGAACGAAAACTACTTAGCAATAGGAAAAGCATCTTAAAGGTAAGCATAACATGGTTCATTTAGAAGTAAAGTAAACTGACAAAACCGTGCGTGTAATTAGATAGTAAAAAGAAGATATTACACATCAAAAAACAAGGAAAGAAAGCTTTCATTCAGTTTGCTTACAAACTCTGCAGAAAGTGAAAGGCATTTTCTATGTTCCTTTTCGACTGTGTCCGCCGCTTTTGTATTTTGGCTTAAGTTGTCGTATGATCATTTTACTCTCCCTTTGTCCAGATATCCTTGTATCAGTGGGGAAAATTTGTAGATCCGTCTCTTTTAGATAGACAGCTGAAGTGACAGCCCATTTGCAGGACTGGTGATCTTCTTCATTTTTAACATTTATGGTTGCTTTCTTATTTGCTAATATCTTTGAAAGAAATTACGAGCAGTACGCGCAATAACTAAATCCGATTACCTAGCTCATTCTGCACCGTTATTTTCACGACTAAATGTTTTAGATATTTATCAGGTTTATTCTTTTCTTGTGGGTTCTTGTCAGTTAGGTTGGTTAGGCCTAATAGCCCTATAACCAATTCAGTTAGGTTGGTTAATATAAAAAGTACTTTCTACTGATTATAAATTGTCGTAGTTAAAAATGGATTATTCATTCATTCATCAATTTTTTTCTCTCTGGTTTCAAACGCCTACATTTGTTGCCTTCTTTTAGAGGTAACAGCAACCACATTATTCAACTCAAACAGTCTAATATTCGTTGAAATATTGACAAATTTAAACTTTCATCCCATTGAAAAACCATTTTATCCATTCTGAAGAGTTATTTCACAAAAACTATCCCAGTGATTTTGTTTGCTTTACAATCTCAATTTAAATTAAATCCCTGAGCTGTATGTTTTATTTTAGAAGATGAAAATTGCAATAGAATATAGTGTATATAGCTTGTCCAAGGTTTAAAAACAACTTCGTTTGTATCTCCTTATACAACCAACAGTAACTTGCAAGTGTTGAGGCTCAAAAACACAGCCCCTACATGAACTCTGATATCATAAATGTCTTTTTCAAATAAATATCGAAACATTTCAATATTTAAACAAGACAGAAGTATACAAAGCTTTCGACAAATTTGAGAAATTTCTAAGCTTTTCAGAGTCTTATACAGAACGCGATGTTTAAAGAGAGCGCGGTAAAATTTGATAACTGGAATAAGTTTGGTTCGTTTTTCCTGTGCGAGAATGTGTCATAACTTGTGTCAAAATGATTATAAGATATTTGTTCCGACTGCATGAAGAGTCTTGACTTGTAGTTGCTGAGTATACAATTAGCCTGGCCTCACATCTTAATCGACTTCTTGACAATTTGGAGTTGACGCTGAAAAGACCCAATTCTATGCTTCAGTTGAAAAACATATTTGTCGCTTAAGCGTAACTACTGCTATAAACAAAAGCAACCCCAACGAATTAACCATTTGTATGGTCGGTAGAAAACTTAATTATACTTTGGTCATAACACGTCCAGTTTCAAGAAAAACAGGAAGTATTCACGTCCTGTTGTTCTTTAAAGCGGTTGAGTATAAACGAATCCATTCGCTAAAAACACGTAATACCTAAAACAACAACTATCTGGGTGAAAAAAATCTAAACACATTTTGTTCACTTAATTTTAAACTTTTTCTACATTTGTCAAAATTACGGCTGCTGTCATATCTCACTGTTTATTATTCTCTTTCTTATTATACGAAAATAGATGAAAACAGCTGTAAACCTCTGCTGTTAAAATGTTTACTTTATCTTCCTTCAAGACTAATAATTGTCGGTTTTACCGTCTCAAACGCTTTCAAGCTCAAAGAAAAAATTGCATTTACGTTCGGTTTCCCAATTGGTCGCCTTTTGATGATCTGTTATTGCTCAATCATTTCCAACAAAATGACATAAAGATCGGTGCCTGTCGACGAGGAGAGGCGGCAACGAGATCAGTCTGACACAAACGAAACGCAGTCTACCAACGAACGGTAAAAAATGAATGGAACGTTAACATTTTGTGGTGGTGTCGTCCAGCCGATGCAATTCACAGATGAACTCCAGTCCACGTACATTGCCTTGTGTGTTGTTAACACTGTGCTGAGCATTGCAAGCACCATAACTAATGTAGTGGTCATTCTGGCAATTCGAAAAACTTCGTCCGTGGGAGCATCATCTTTCGTGTTAATCATAACGCTATCTCTTTCTGACCTTGGAGTTGGTCTAGTTGCCCAGCCACTCTACGTTGCTGCCAGAGTTGCCGAACTTAGCAGCTCCAGCGACATTTATTGCTCTCTTTCGATAGCTTACCGTGTTGCTGTCGTATGTTTATCCGGCCTGTCGTTTCTGATAATGACGGCGATGAGTTTTGATCGGTTTCTTGCCATCTGCCTCTGCATGGAGTATCGAGCCAAAGTCACGCGAAAACGGACCGTCACTGCCGTTATACTGCTTGTAACTGTTGCTGCGATCTGGGCAATAACCGTAGTTATTAGCCCCACAACTCCATATTACCTCAGCCTCTTTTTAATGCCTCTTTGTATTCTTATAACTTCGCTCAACTATTTGAATATTCACCGAATGCTCAAGCAGCAACAGAGACGGCTTAGGAAACTAGAACATATCGACATGATGCAGAGAGAACCACAGAAACAAACTCTGTATATTGACCGCTACAAGGCTATTCTTAACACGATGATGTTCATTTATGCAACATTTCTCCTTTGTTACTTGCCATACCTGTGCTATCTTTTCGCCGTAAGCTCTCTCGGCCAAACGCTAGGTACACTCAAAGCAAGACATGTAACAGCAACGATTATCTTTCTAAACTCGTGTTTGAATCCTGCTTTGTATTTTTGGAGAATACCAGAAATTCGCCAGGCCGTCAAACATATTAATCGCTGGAACAACAATTGCATCGTACTTTAAGATGGCAAAGATACACAAATCATCAAGCAATATCCTTAAAGAGAACAAGAAAATAGCGATGCAATGCAATTAGACAAAAAAGATTACTATACATTAAGTATTCTTCCCATGCAGAAAACCTTTTTCTCATCTTTAAATCTTTAATTAACTTTCAGTCGCCAAGTAGCTTTGTATACTGCCGCATTAAAAGTCTAAATATACACAAAGGTGTGCAGTTTTATGTAAAAGTAAAAAATAATTAGTAAATATTAATTGAAACTAACACAAGTAATTGGAAAACTAATGGTAAAAGTTACGGACTTGAGTGCAAAAAAAAAAATAGGTAGCTGAGTCGTTGTTTGTGGCAGAAGTCGGAAAATTATTCCATGCGAGACTTTGTTCGGACAGAGAAAGGAATGTTTGTTAACTCGTTCAAAGAAATGGAACTGCAGCGCATTTAAACCCAAGAAAGTTGTTTTCTATCAGTGACAACATGAGGAAATTGTAAAGTTGTTAGGCTGAATAATCATGCTTGTAATACACGATGTTTTAGCCAGTACATATTTATTGTATAGTAAGTGTGATATAAGCAAGTTATGTCATATGAGCGTTACATTTCGAGGAACTACAAACTTTAATTTTTTGTCTTCTTAATAGTCTAGCTGGAACTTGTAAAAAACTAACAGACAACAACCTTTTTATGTTTACAGAATCGAAGTTGCAGGTAAATGTTTTCATTAAAGCTAAGACTAGCTAGTACACTTGTTTCTTTCAGTATTCAGAAGCAAACTTGTGCTGTCTTAGTAGCGATACCTTCCAAAGAAATTTGAGAGCTTTTGTTAATAGTACTCTGGTTGCAACTCATCAATAATAAGTTAATATCTTTTATGTTTAGAGAACTGAAAGTGCATGTAAATACTTTCATTAAAACTGACGCGCGATCCCTTTATGGATCTGTATTAAAAAGGGGTTGACAGGAAACTGTAGTTCATTTCCAAATATATTTCATATCAAACAGATTTTAAAATCATTTTGTAGTGGTGATTGTATCTTGGCGCATTACGACTTGTTAAAATATAGATGTTAAGTTAAAACGTTTTAAGTACTACAACAAATTATGTGAATTTCTAAAGTAGGTGAAATGCAATATTCGATTATATATAACTTCGATTCAGACTGATCATCTGGCTATGTTTTTCACTTCGTTTGCTCTAATTTGACAAAATTGGCTGCTATCAACCTTATTAGGTTTTAAAAACCGCTCGTAGCTTTAAAATTACGCCAACATCAAATTATTTTTTATTTACAGCAAGTCAAATATCATACACATTCAATTGATAGTTCCCAAAACATGCTCAGTTTAACCGCTAAGGAAGAAGAGCATGTTTTACATAAGTGATCTTTATCGTTCTTAACAGCTTTAAGAATTATCTGTAGTGAATGGCATTAAAAATCCAGTTAATTGCAAAAACTAAAACTTTGGAGAAATTAAATATTAACTGAATGAAACTGTGTGTCCATTTAGTTTCAATTTTGTTTTTCATAAGAAATTCCTTTGATAGCCGGAGATTTGAAACTTATTAACATTAAAACTAATAAACATACTCTTTGCCGAAAGCTGTCGGACTAAAATTAAACTTGAAAAAGCTCATTGCATAAATTTGCAGTGCAGCACCTGCTCTTTATATGCTTCTTAGTTCCTCTTTCTTCTTCAGTTGAGATCCAAACCAGCCTAGGATCTTGCTGGGTTTTTATGTAAATCAATCCTCGTTTGCACGTACTCAATAGGCGGGCAGCAGAATAAATGTAAGCTTTGCCGTCAGACCGGGAATGGGGAATCAACAGAGATGATCATGATAGAAATATATTGATGACTATTATATTTATACATAGATGAGCATTTTTAAATAGTCAATTATCTGCATAAATTGCTTAACTGTCACGAGGAATCGCCACTTTGTTTGCTCACTCGGTTTTGAGTAAAATACAGAGTTAAGTTTCAGTTTTTCACCGGTTATTACATTGGCGACAAGGATAAAATTTTATGGGTTGTAATTGTTAGTCTGATCAAAAAAAGGTTGATGAGTAAGAAAATCCCTAGAGGTAAGAAACGTTTTAGACATTGGGTGAAACAAGACCCTAGTACATGTAGCAAGTATAAGGATGTGCCATGTTTTAACTGCCATGAGATGGGGAACATAAAACGAGTTGGACGGGATAGTAATGGGATAGTGATACTAATACATACAATTCATCATTTTCAAATATTTTATTACATTTAAAAACAATAGATTTAAACCAACATAGGGCTATTACTTACCCTATCCTAACCACAAAAATTGTGTTTTACTTTTAGCTCGACCGAGCACGCTTCAATAGTTTAAATTAAAAAACATAAAACTTTTCAGACTTGCGAATCTGGGCAGATAGCCTAAATTACAGTGCAGACATTCTGCATAAATTATCAAAACATCTGTTGTCCGATTTGTATAAGAGACAGCAAAAAAGTGTTTATTTTTTCAGTAACAAAAATTTGCGGTCAGATCAGTGATACGAACTTGTGCGATACTTGCTGTCTCGCATTTATTCGTGGAATGTGGTCTTTCCTTTTTATTACTAGTAATAAATAATTTATTTGGTTGCCAGAATTTCAGAATACAAATAATTTTTGAAACAGCAGACATGTCAAAAATACCATTTAGTGTTTTTTTAGATTCTATATAATACACCAAATTTCTCTAACAAGGATATTTTTTGTGTGGTTGAAGTTGAATTGTGAATGGGGGAGGGAGGAGGGTCAAGCAAGCACCTGTTCTCTCAGCCTTTTACAGCCAAACCAGGTCAAAATTTTGCCTTAGGCCCTGTTTACATCGAGGAGGGATAACCCTTCTGGAAGGGTCATCTCTCTCCATTGTGTTTTTCTGTTTCCTTTACATGAGAGGAGGGATAACCCTGGGGTAGGGATAACTCTACCAGCTTGCTGGGGTTACCCTTCCAGAAAGGACAACTTTTTGTTTGTTTGGGCCATGTAAACGCTCGAAAAGGGATAACTCTTCTGGGAGGGACAAGTTTAAGTGGTTTCAAGCTACTTCAGTGAAATATATTAAAATATTGTGTGCTGCGGCAACTTGAGTTTAAAACTTGCACTTTATTGGCGACCGGTTTCGGTTTTACAACCTTTGCCAAGCCTGTGCTAACTCATTATAAGATGTTTAACTAAATTAATACTATACATATGAAATTTTACAATCTTAAAATAGTATAATTATGTGATAAAGGAACGTGTTGTTCACGGGAAGATAACACATTTTATCACGTTGACGTAATTCCGTATTAAATGTGGTGTCGGAAGTTCAATAAAACCTCCGTGGTTGTGGTTTTTAGTTTGCTATGAGTTAGCCCCAGAGATAACCCTGGCATGTAAAGCAAAGCTATCTGTTGTCCCTTCTAGAAGGGTTTTCCCTGCTACGAGGGTTATCCCTACTCCATGTACTTGACAGGGCCTTAGAATCAAGATTTGGTTTGCTTCTCCTACAAAAACAAATAGACATACTCCAGTGAAGAGAGGGCAACATCCCA
This sequence comes from Umimayanthus nakama, assembly GCA_027574985.1. Taxonomy (NCBI): domain Eukaryota; kingdom Metazoa; phylum Cnidaria; class Anthozoa; order Zoantharia; family Parazoanthidae; genus Umimayanthus; species Umimayanthus nakama. The sequence goes on along the minus strand of JAOBRG010164765.1, from coordinate 3,272 downwards.
TGCATTGTTTTCCTATTAGCCTTTGTCGAACTATGGAGTAGTCCCTTGGTTTCGTTGCATCTTCAACAGAGAGCCTTCTTTACAGGCTTTATATGTGCAGCTATTGTATCAAAGTCAGATTTGAGAGAACCTACAATTTTGTCTCTTGCAACTTTTAACATGTCTACTTTTTACATTAGACAAGGAAAAAAATCTGATTGTGTTAACATCCTCATTCAGTTAGTTATCAAATTAAAAAAAGATCAACATTTTTCAAAAAGTAAACATAGCATGCAAACTTCTGGTCTAAAATACTAAAATTCTGTATTTTCCCATTCTTTGAGTTGTTACTGAGAAATGCAAGCGATGTGTTGAAAATCTGTAATGAAACTGCAATAAGAGAAATGCAAGAAGGTTATGGTGGTTATTATCAAATGACTACCCTCTATTTTTTGTTCTTGGTCGAAGATTACTTGCATAGGAGTGCACAGAAAGAAATTAGTAGAGTTGACAAATCTACCAACATGAAAATTGCAGAATTATATTTTTATGTTAATCCTTGTTTACGTTAAACACAGCTTACCCAAGGTCTGAGTTAGTCTTTCAATAAATGGTTTATGTTGCTTAAAGGCTATATAGTAGATAGAATTTAAGAGACTTGATAAAGGAAATAATCCTTCAAACTACAAGTCACCGAAATAAAAAATCAGCGTCTTTGTTTGCATTTACTTGTTTCATATATGTCTATTTTTGTCAACAATCGCAGTTCCCCCATTCCTTTTTATACAAAATATCTTAATGTGACTCAAATGCATGCTTTGCAAAAAAAACCCCATGTACATTATAGAATAATTAAGAGCTTGGGTGACCAAGGTCACTTGAGGTCCCCAGTTCGATTCCCGGCCTGGTCGAGGATTAAATATTTGGGTGACCTTCTTTCCCGCTAAAGTTTACTCAGCTTTCCATCCTTACGGGGTCGGTAAAATGAGTACCAGCATACATGGACCGCTTTGAAGCGGCTGCCACTTGCGCCTATATATGCTTCCGGTCCGCTGGGGGTAAACTGATCATTGTAAAGCGCCTTTGAGCAAGTTACATGAAAAAGGCGCTATATAAATGCACCACTTTACTTTACTTTACCAAAGGATTAAAGAATAAATTAAGATCAAGAACAAAGCCTGTTAACCACTAATTGGATAACTGCCACACACTTGTGTTTCTGTTCAGTTCAATTAAACTTTTTTTATTAGCACTATTTGTTTTTACAAATAAAGTGAAGAAAACAACACACACTTGAAGGAAAAAAGTACTAATAGTTGGAACAGTTAATTTACAGCTGAAGAATGTGTGCGTAGTGGCCAAAATAGCTAAAGCTTTCGTGTCGGCCACTACCACATTAAATCAAAAACTAAAAATAAATGGGAGTTTTCGAGTAGGTTCTGTCCCGTATTTACGTTTTTCCTTATACAACAGACTCTAGGCCCGTTTACACAACAGCTGATTTTTGTACGGCACTGATACAAATGGTACAGGTGCCAAAAAAATAAAATAATAATAATAAAATGTTTTAGGAGCATTCCACGAGTCTCAATGCTCTTACAAGTCCTACTATAAAACTATCTATATTACATTATATTATATTACAACTAAAAAAAAAAGCTTGGATAAATTTTTAAGTGTAAATGCTTTCCCGAGCCAGTTTTTACCCGTGCCGTACCAAATATTTTACCCGTGCTCGGCCAACCTAGATAGGTAGTCCGAGCACGGGTTAGTTTGGTTCGGGTACCGCAAACACCAGCACGGCTCGGGTAAAATCCGCAGTGTAAACACTCATCCGAGCCGAACCAAGAACTTTTAAAAGAGTCTTCCCTCTTTTGGTCAGCGCTACTCCTTCAAGCGCTTGAAGTTATTCAGTGTTGCATCACTGATCAACACGGCGCGACGCGTGCGAAGGTTCAGCAAAACTATTGCCAAAAGATCAAGTCAACTAGAAAATATAGAGGTTATTAGAATTATTAGATATAATGCAATTTATAATAGTCTTGATAATGCAAACAACCCGAAACTCTTCGCAAACCGTCAATCCAGCACAGGACGCATGCGTACTGGGTAGAAGCGATTCTGCTGAACGAACATTTAAGTTTGGTTTGCGTACCAAACTCAAAATTTCTTTTTTTTGGCACGGGCAAAAATTGTAATGTAAATGAAAGAACCGAACTCTTTTTTATTGGCACCCGTACCACTTGTGTCCGCGCCGTACCAACAATCTGGTGTAGTGTAAATGGGCCTTCTGTCCATTGTGCTATTTACAAGTAGTACATGCAAAATTAAACTTTCTTTTTACATAGCAATTAATGTTATTTTACATAATTACACAACAGGTCAGTTTTGGTTGTCAAGACGATAAAAATTGTATTGACTTTGAAGCGATAAAATGATATTTGTTTTATGTCCAAAGGGAATTTTTTCCCATATGGTATGGCTTTGAATCTAGGTAGTCCATAAATTGTTCCGGATGATGAATGGTCTGTATAGATTGTGAGTGGCAGAGTATCCCAGGTCAGTTATAACAATGAGTTTCTGAGGCAGACGGAATTAAGTCAAGAAGAACATAAGAAATTTTAGTTTATATTTGATTCTGTAAACAAGGAAACGTAATTTGAGGCTAAGATATTTTTGAGCTTCAGTATTTCTAAGAGTTTGTAATAAACAAGTGGGCCTTACCTATTTCGTGCAAAGAAACAAAAACTGATGCATTTTCAGTTTTGTTTTACTTGGACTGTGGCTAGCCTAGATTTAGAAGCAGTACTCCAACTCATTAAAGAACAGTTCAGGTAAGGGTATATAAGAGTAAAATGGGGTGCGGATTGAAACGTAGTGTCGTAACTTTAATAAAATCTCTGTATTTCTTGCCACTTGGTTATTTAGGTGTACAGAGTTGATCCATGGCTTAATTGGTCATATCAACATTCAGTAATTTATCTTTCAATTTTTAACATTTTCCAAAAGAACTTTTGGTAAAATTATAAAATAGCCTTGTTTCAGCATGGGACTCCTGAGAACCATATTGTTTATTAGTATTTACTCAAAAATGTTTTAAAGACTGCACATGCACATTAAAACAAAAAAAATGCAAAAAAAGGAACCATAATTATTTTAAAGATATTGGCCTAATCCGGAATGAGAATGTTGTCAAAAAACATAAAACCCTAGAAAGCATAAGGGCTCCACAGAGGATAAAAATGTCAAAACATTCATTGATATAATGACCAGTTGTTTGGTATGATCATTTC
>JAOBRG010164654.1:0-18272 GCA_027574985.1 Umimayanthus nakama | reverse complement strand
TTAGTCGATGTATTCTTGTCCTGAAACAATTTGTAGATGGTTTACATCTTCCTTGAGTGTCTTGAAGAGCCATTTTTTTATTTAGAAAACATGAACCAAACAAAAACAAACACATAGGTGATCACGGTTCTTTAAGTTAAAGCACCACGCCCCGTTAGGTGGCAAATGGCAGGAGTGGACTGATAATGAGACGCAAAACTCTTTAGAGTGATGCTTGCTAAGACTGTATAACAATTTCCCTCCCCCCCCTGAGGGATTAAAAGTAAGAAGCTTTGGAGGGAAAATGGAGTTTTACATAGTCTGTTCCATTGGAAAGTTTAGCTGCAAGACCATTATATTTTTTAATTTTATGTTTACAATATGCTTAATCTCCCTAACTGTAATAATACGTACGATAATGATTTTTCGTGAGCTCTATAACCGTTTGTGTTCACTTGTATCCCAACCGTTTTATAAGGCTTAAAATCATTATGACCGATCTGCACCGTGCTTTACTTGTTGACTTACCTGGGGACTTTCCCCGCAGCGAAAACACAGTCGTGCGGTGGCTGTCAACCAGTGACTTGCAGTTTCTATTGTATAGGACCAGGATGGATAAAAACCTTTGTATGTACCCAGTCTCTGGGAATTAACTTTGGACCGGCCAAATTTTAGTAACTGGCTATGTGTTTAGTACTAAAATTAAAAATGACGTTTATCTTCAGGTCGGAAAGTAGACAAAAGACGAAGGGGAAGTGACTAAATGCCCCCCTTAGATATAGTTTTCCCACATCGCCTCACAGGCCCACACCCACTGAGTGAGCTTATAAAAAATAAACGATATTTTCGTAATGGTCAGTTTTAAAACATGTAACATGTGTATTTTTTTTTAAAAAGTTTTGCTATCTTTGATGTCATGATTTTCTATGTATACTACAGAAAGTTTCAAACCTCAGCAATTCTATAAAGAATGACATGCGTGTCATCTAAAGGAAAGTAGAAAATGACGATATGTTGCTAACTGTTAAAAAATATAATTTGTTGACATAATTCGGAAAGGCCACTTCAAACGTTTTGTCAGGTGTTTTAAAACTATAATCGCTGAAATATCAGTTAAGCCAAGGTGGTCATGGAGTATTGCATGCCATATGCGATGGAGATTGCATTTGTTTATGGATAAGAATTGAAACGATGGAAAAATAGTACACCGGTAACGTTGACTAAATTTTAAGCTTACAAAGCAACTGCCACTTCTTTTCGGCATATCCAAAGTAGTAAAATCACAAAACAAAACAAAAATTGCTGAAGAAAAAAAATTCTCGGTTTAGCAAGCTTTCAAAAAGTCTAATTTTTGCCTACAACCCCTGTTTATGGTCCGTCCGTAGAAAAGAATTTGGCACATCAGTCCTACGTCCAGTTAATCTATTACAGTTTGAAAACAGTCCAACTAAGTAATTGACTAACTAACTAGGTCTTTCAGGGGCTGATCGGGCGTTACAAAAGGGTAATCGTGAACTCAAGTCCTTGTTTGTCACTGGTTTTAAATACATGTTTTATTTGATTGGACAGACAAAAATAAACACGGTGATATCTGATGCCACACCTTCTCTGGAAATGGCCAATTTAGTGTTTACAAGGAAGACCGGAAAAGTCAACCCAACACATGCAAATGAAAAAGTATTTTTTTTCGGGGAGTTTTGTATTTGCCTCATGCCTTCACGGCCCCTCTGTGGGTATAAATAAAATTTGTTTTTGCTTGCTGTTGTTGTTGTATATTACCTTGAGGTTTTCAAATACAGATGTTCCGCTTACAAGTGCTCTAATTTTTATTCATTTTAAATAACCGCAGTGATGCTCTCAATTAACCGATATCGGTTGCGTTCAGTCATAATAGATTGTTGTATTGCAGAGACACTACGCGCCTTCTGATTGGTATTTCGACGGTCTGGGTTTCCTGTATTGACCTAGCCTGCGGGCAGGCTCACTTTTTAGAGGATCTCGGGGAAAGAAACCCGTAGGAAAAGAAATGGCCGAGATGGAAGCGGGAGGGGAGGACTTATTGACCTACACGCGCACAAAATCCGGTGTACAAAGTAAAGTGTTATTGTCGTTTAGAGAAAAAGAAATGCCATGTAAGAAAATACTTAAAAATATAACTAACCTCGAACGTCTTTATCTTTATGGGAATATCAAAATTTAGCAAGGCTTCCCGTACAGACCTCATTTTCGGAGTCTCGGATAATAAGAAGTTAAGAATGTATAATTTATAGCTTTCCTTTGAACGTGGGACTTTGCTAAATTTTTAAAATCTACAGTTTAGATACTAAAATTATTCGTTTTTATCCTCCTGAGGTTCTTTGAAAAAAACAACAACACACAAACAAAAAGGAACTTCCGACTTATCGGTTTTTATCGTCGTTCCAGTAACAAAAAAAAACACGGCATACTGCCTAGCATCTAGCTGGGCATGTAAAGGCTCGTCTAAAACAGAAATAGAACTGTTCATTGTTTTTATTCTAAGAAAAGAAGGAAGTAAGATATTTGATACAAAAATGTCAAAGGGCACTTGAAACTCCTTCTGACCTTCATACAACACTGCCAATGTCTGGCTCGGGCCTGCGGCTTCTTGTTTCTGGATGAAATTCCGCATTCTGAATATCTGTGTAAAGCGCTAGATTGAGGTAAGTTTCGAAAACGGAAGTAGACTAGAAAGTCGAGAAACCTGAGTGAAGTAAAACAATTTCTTTTTTTAAAAAAAACGACTGAAAACTGTTTTTCTCAACAATGGTAAAATCTTGAGCTGGAGACTGGGTCCTAGTATATAATCTGAACGTGACGTAACGTGCCGTTTGCACGGTGCGATCTTCTTGGAAGAACGAGGAAATTCCCTTTCGGTTCTATTTTAACTTCGATCTGTTTGTTCTGGCGCCTATGTTAGGGGTTTTCCTTCCCTTTTTTAGTCAGTTGCGAAGCTACCATACAGCCAGCAAAACATTTTAAACTGAGCTGCAGAAGTTATCCAAATTTCCAGTGAGGACGAACGTGATCGAAGCTGCGAGATGGCTCCTGTAAAGCCGACCAAAGTTGCTGTTGAAAGCACAGACAGTTCGGAAGAAGACATGAGTGATATTGAGTTGCAAGCTGGGTTCTTATTTGACGAGTTTTTGAGGCTCTATAACCCAGCAATAGGACTTGGAGATACGCTTAGCGATGAAGGGACAGACAGCCCAGTTCCGATGCCAGCACCGCAAAGCTCTAAAGTCGAGCAAGGTGAGACTTTCAACTGAAGTCGTTATAACAATTGCACTCTAGTGATTAGTTAGAAAACGAGAGTGTTTGTTTAAGAGATTGATATGCTTGCTTGTTTTATGTGTAGTCACGCTTGTCAGTCTCTGGACCTGGATTCATTATAACTTCATAATCTATCACGCATTTTTATTTATCGGCGACGAAATCTGTGCCTTAATGAGTAGATCAGTGGATGGCGTAGACGTCAAAGAGACTGATGAAATTGTCCAATTGTCTTTGCGTTTTTCATTAATTTTTGTAGAACTTTGGAAATTTCGAAATCACGATCATGATCAAAAGTCTAAAAGTAAACTGTCAATTGTGACTGTTTATTGCAACTCAAACTAAGCAACCGGATCTAGATATTGGTTTGGCATCGTATATAATATTTCTATATTGCAACAGCATCATATTGAAATGTGAAATCAAAGTTTGTTGCACAAGCTAGATTAGTGAAACTTGTCACTTGTGTTTTGGATTTTTGAGGTTTTGTGTCTATTAATATTAAAAATTATAAATGAGCTAGCAATTGTTTTCACATTATTTTATCAATTCAAATGGGAACGATATTAAGTTATAATAAACATGCATTGGTGAAAATACAACCACTCAAGTTATAGTATGTCTAACAGTAGCAAGTTTAAAACCGTGTGATTTCATCTCATTCTTTAGGACAGTAATTTTACAAAAGACAGTATGTATTGGTTTTTTTCTAGACTACAGTAATTGTACCCTATGGCTATGAGAAAGAATCTCTCATACCCCCATTAAAAAAGCGAGGAAAGAAAGATTTCTGCATGGTTCCACTTGTTACATGCCTGGACTTATCAGACAAGTTAGAAACTGGTTTGACTGCATTGAATGTACAACTGCTGTCTGGCTGCAAAGCTTGTTGCCAGATGACTGAAAAACACCACTGGCTTACTTACATGTATACTAAAGGAACAAAACAGTATTTCACATGTTTCTAATTTCCAGTTTTAGAAACAGGCTATGATGAGGCAGAACACAAGAAAGGGTTAAGAGAAAACAAGCAAAGCTGTGTTTTCTCTCTGCTTTTTGAGTTTTCTGCTATGTCATAGAACGTGGCATGTTTCTAAAACTGGATAGAAACACAAGCGACAGTGTTTTATAATTCCTTTTATAAAAACAAATTAAATCGACTGTCTTCAATCAAGCTGTTCCCGAAAGTTTTCACTTTTTTTTGTGAGGTCATTTATGATTTCTATCCAGATTAAGAGAATGGTCCTCAGTCAATCAGATTGCAGGTTTTAATGAATCTGTTTTCTAAACTTAGTTCAATGGTCACTGGTAAGCTAAGACATTATGAAAGACTTGGAATTACAGCTCTACGTGCTCAATGAAGCATCAAATGTATCACTCTTTCCTCCTGTTTTTCATGCCCTTGGATGTGAGAGATCCTCTCTACATAGCGATTACTATTACAGGGTCTACATAGCAATTACTATAACAGGGTTCGAAATTCGTTTCCCTAACCCTTGGGCAAATTTTGCCCCTGGCCATCCAAGTTATTTCGGACCTTTGGGCTATTTGGTAAAATCCAGGGGCTATTTGTGAGATCCCTAGCTTCCCTTATTTTTTTCCATGATTTTGCCTTCTCAGAGCAAATTTAGTGAAACTGCACACCAAAAACACATAGTCCCAAATTAAGATTTATAGTAGATTTTTAAAAAACATGACAAATAAATTAGCGTTAACACTTTAATAAAACCTGCAATAAATAAATAGACTGAATAAATATGTCTGCACTGCCATAAAACTACATAACATCAATAACAGCAAACATTTTGAAATGTCAGCATAATGAAATCAGTAGTGTCAGTGACGATTCGACTTCAGCATTCCCATGATTCATCAGGACAAATTGCACTGCATTCCACACCAGAAAGTCAAATATAGTGGTCTGTTCAAAAAAATTTACCAATTTTAAACCTCTAAGATTGCAGAACTTACAGCTTTATACACAGTACTTACAGATCACTTGACAATTTAAAAGAAGTGCACATGACAATTACTTACAACCTTAAAGACAAAACTTCAGCGTCTGCCTCTTGCACAGTCACATACATGTGTTCTGCATGAAATATCTGGTACATTATGCAGCAAAAAGAGATCATTTTTTGTAATCTGATACTTCTTGAGTTAACAATGAACTGGCACACAAAAAATGTGAATTAGTTTTTATGTAAACCAGCCATTCTTTCTGCCCAATTTCCCTTTCCATTACTGCAAAATTCTTTAGTTATTCATGTAACATCCTGTCAGAATCCCTTTTGAAATAACTTGAGCCTTAGTAACAAGAAAACCAAGTGTTCTTTGTTATTATCAATTTTTAAAATAATTCTAAAACAACTGCTTCATCTACCCATCTGCCATTCAAATGAAATTTAATTTACCCCCAACCGCACCTCCGTCCTTAGGTCAGACGGGGGGATTGTGGGTATTTAGCAGCTTTACTGGCCATTATCATTTCCCTAGGGGGAAGGATTTTGGTAAAATAAGATGGATGCCACATTGTTTCACTACTGACGTGCAGCTGGGCTCATGTGGGAGTTGTGCCAAAATGTACCTTGATATGGTTTTTTTTCCATAAGAAAAGGTAATGAAATTTAGTTTAACCATTTGAAAGTTGTTTTTCATCTTACACTTTACACATGGGTAAGCCATGGTAGGCCATTCTGGCAGCTGAGCATGGTGGCACATGCTCAAACACGCTTGCACACGGTCACACATGGTTGGATGTCATTGAACACTGTCACACAGATAAAATTGTCTCTTGCAAATGTCCGATCAGTTGTGTGCTCACACACCCTCACACACCGTCAGACAAAATCAATAAGCAAGTACGTAACTGCGTCAATATGTAAGTAAACAATAATTGAATATAAATGAGAAATTGATTGATTTGAAAAATTCATGCAACAGACAAAAACGACTACTGCTTGCATATTCACATCAGACACATAAGAATGTGCAACAATAAAACAAATTTTAATCTAAAATTTTCAATTGACGACCGCGCGATAGTCTCAGTACTAATTTTGCTGTACTAATGGGTAGGAAAATACCAGAATTAAAATGATGAACGACACAACATTAAAGACGTATAAAACAATAAGTATTTAAAATCTGCTGATAGTGCAGCAAAGTCAGTCATTTATAAACAACTGTGTTTCTCATGATTGAAAAAACTTGTTTTACTTATGGAGAAGATTAATCCTTGTAACAGAGAAAGTATGGTAGTGTGTTCAGATGCTCTAGAGGCATGTGAATTACTGCAAATGTATGGGTAACTCTCAAATTTTGAGGCGTGTGAAGTTATTCGGAAGCATGTGACACACGCTCAATGCGTGTGTCTTGGTAGGTATGCATAGTACAAACATTTATAGTCTGTAATTCTATAATTTTATTTTAACGAATGGTACAGTACATCAAATCTGAAATCATGTGAGCTTATCTCTTTTTTTTGTAGTGTTGTGCTGTAAACTGTGCAGATAACTTTCACGATCCTGGGGGGAGGGGGATTCACACATGCATGCATGCATGAGGGAGTGGGGTATTATGGGTATTATTTTGATTAATTTTACATGGGACTATATACTTACATGTAAGTCAATGTTCTCACCCTGATGAAGGGAGGGGGCATTTCCTGGGGGGTACAGTATACTTACTAGTAAAAACTTCTCCCAAGTACCCCACCCCGGGGTCATTTCACTGGTGTTTCATCTGCTTAGGAACCATGTTGTGTCCATGTTCTTGAACTTTATCCGTGGTTTAACTCCATGGGTCTACCAAACAATTAGATTTAGTAAATAAGTCTCGGTTCTGAAATTGCTAAACTGAACAATTTGTATGTTTTTAAGCGATTGAAACTGTATGTTGTCTTAAAAAAGATTTTATGATAAAAACAAACAATTAACCTAGAAAGAAATGATATTATATTACCAAGCATTTCCAGCTTGTTTTTATCAGTTGAAGTGTCAGATTATGGTTTGTCAGGAAAGTGTCAGTGTTCTGATATAAGGTTGAAATTCTTGAAGTACTAACAATAAATTTTGTTTGGTCCACAAAAAATTTTGTTTGACACTCGTACATAGATTTGCTTTTAGATGTTGTGGTTTGTTAGATAAAGCTTTGTGGCTTTTGTGCAAGAGATCAATTCTGCTTTTATTTTGTTGTTGGTCTGGAAATTTTTCCTAAGTAAGAGAGTCCTTGTATGACACCTCAAATACTAAATATTATCTTATGAGTTATTGGTAAAAGAAATGTCAATTTATAAGCAAATAAAGTAATTTGTCTGAATCAGGCTGCATGGTCTACCATCTGTGAAATTATTGATGACTCGTTCAGTTGGCAAAGTAGTTTGATTTTATATTAATTTCAATTTTGAATTCATAACATACAGTGCTCCCTATTTTTAGTGCCCCAGACCCTTGAGCTTGTTACTGACTATACCAGCTTGAGATATTTTTCATGAGAATTTTGTTGAGTTGTGTACAGTAAATATGGAATGACAGCTTTTTAAGTTGTTCAGTTTTTGTGATTTTATAAGTAGAACATTACACACTCAGTTCAATTATTCCAAAGCACAAGTTCATTAATTATAGATAGACACTATGCTTCTCACTGATGTTATGCAGAACTTTGTGATAAATATTTAATAGGTAACCATGTGTAATTGGACACAGATTGATTAAGTGGATTAGGAGATAATTAAATTCTCTCTTTGTAAATCATAATAAACATTTTGCTGTCTGCACAGATCAAAACAATTTTGTTCAGAAAAATTGGTTACAAAAACTGAAACATCACAAAAAAAGAGTGAGAGTATTGCAACTAAAAAATGTTACTGGGAACATAATTGTCATGATAGGCCAGAAGGGAAATCCAGTGTTTTTACAAGTTCAGTTACAGGTTAACAAAACTTGGAAACAAAAAGGTTAGCTCAAGTTTTGATGTTAGTTTGCTGTCAGCAGCTTTCATGGCATTTAGTGGACTTACAGACTTTCAGACATTCTTTTTATTCAACCCTCGAGTCTCAAAATGCCAGTTATTTTGTGTGGAGATCTTGATCAGTGAGCTAGTACTTCTTAAGATATTGAGATCAGTGCACTTTCAGTTTCGCATTCGTACATAATTTAGCATCTGCATCTGCATTTGTTTTTTTAAGACAACAACTGCAGTTCTTTTTATTTTGCTGCATTTGCAATTTAACATTTTACTCTTTTGTATTATAAGCTTTGACCTATAGAATTTATTTTTTTGATTCCAATGTGTAAATGTACATAATATATTATTTATGACAAGTACTGCATTTTTGTTCTTTGGATGCTGTTATAAAGATTGCAGATTATTTCAGTTGCTGAATGATAATTAGTCGTGACTAAATGTAACTCAATCATTTGTTTTCAGTTTTGAACTGAACCCATATATCATTTTGAAATATTTTGTGTTTAGGCTATATTTTTAATTAAGTTACATGTTTTATAGTTGAGAAAGCATGAAGTAATTCTTGCGTAAAGAAACCCCATTTTTTCAACAGATCAATACGAAGAGGAAAAAGGGAAACTTGAATTTCACAGTCTGTTATTACCGGTACATGTAAATGTGTAAATTGGACTTCACCGAATTTGTACCAGATTGTTCTTTTTTATACATCCCCTGAGTTGAATAGAAAAGGGCTTTGAAGAATTCTGTAATTTAAAATATTATAGAAATAGTTCTAATTATTTTTTTCACAGTAAGAGTTGTGTATAATATATTCCATGTAAACATTTTCCAAATGTGACTGTAATGGAACTCCTTCCGTCTTGCATACAATTAATTTTGGAAACTGTTGAAGGTTCCAGAAAGAAACAGCAAAATTTCAACAACAATAATTATGTTTTACTACCGTACCAACAATATGTTTTCAATGAAGTTGGAAACATCATAATTCTATTTTTAACTCATTGAAAGCTAGTTTCATTTTGTTGCTAGGGCTATTTTTTGTCAGACACAGCAATGTACTCGTTATGCTAAAAACAGTTTCATGATATAGCAAATAATGCTGTCTAAAATAATTATGTATGATTTAATTGAATTTTTGGATGCAGTGGTTTATGTTGTAGAACTTTCAAACCTTAAATCTGGTTTTGATATTTTTTATCAGTTTAATTCTTGTATTCATAAAAAATTGAACTGTTTCAAAAATATTAAATAGAGTTTTATAGTTTGTTTTGAATCATTGAACTGAAAAAACACGTGGTTCTCAGTGTTGTATATGTGCATGAATGTAATTTTAACTAATAATATGTAAAATGGGATCTATGACTGCAGCACTGTGATGGGTAACTGAAATCTTTCAGAATTATGTCATCAAAATAATTTTCTCACAAAATAATTTAATATCTACCAAAACTTTGACAAACTAGAATTAGTTAGTTAGTCTTGATAGTAATATGTATTAAATGTCACAATAACCTCCAATTAAAAATTGATAAAGTTATAACAAAAGGCTAAAAGTTGATAAAATAATATTGAAATTGCTAAAATCTAAACAGATGACTTTTATGTGGAAACTTTTTTTAACACTTTTAGTAGTTTTAGTATTAATTTTTTGCCACTGGTACTTACTATTGAATCACGTAGTTGTTTAAATGATGTGCCTGTTTCAAATTTTAAGTCTTTTACATTTGCCAAAAGTGAGTATTAAAGAAGGAGGTAAAAGGCGAATTTTACTTTACAATCTTAATGATGCGCATGAGCAAGGTGCCTCACCTGTCGTCCACAGTAATGTCAGTAACTTAGAACAGTACCACTAACATTGTCATACCACAGACCTTCCAACTCTTACAGTTTCACCGTGAGACTCACGATTTTGAGTGTCATCTCATGGTCTTGAGCACGGTTCAACCTCTAAATCTCAGAGTGAGCCGAAGTGATTAAGAAGTGATTAAATTCAGTCCAAAATCAAGTCTGCAATCTTTTTTGTACTTAATTGTCAGTCATATTTATGTAGCAGCATTGTGGCAGCTCGGTCTCTTAGGCAAAGTTTTGATTAATCGACTCTCTCGCAGTGATGAAAACTACTTCCAGACTCTAAGAAGGCAACCAAAGCATTCAGTGATGAACAAAACCAAGTAGTTTGAACATTTTTATGTTGTATTTTCTTCGTTTTGGAGCTTTTGTCTAAATCTCAAGGTTTGAGGCCCAAATCTCAAGGTTTTTTCCTATCAATTTTCCAAACCTCAAGGTTTGGGAGTTTCAGAGGTTTGAAGGTATGATACCATCTTCATCAATACTAGAGGGAGAAATCTTTTAATTCAGAATATGAAAGAGAAAAACTTGTAATGGAAAATGCTATTTTGCAGAGTATGGAAAGGGTAAATTTCCAGAGGAAGATGATTCAATTGAGTGTGACTGTTCTGCACTTCCAGCCTCTAAGAGCCCAGCAAACAGTGTTTTATATACACAGAGTGTGGCAAGAAATGGGAGTCAGTTGCTTCCAGAAAGAAATGAATCAGACTTTGTTGCACAAATGGGGGAAGAATCCCTGAGACCGGCAGCTGCTGTCTCTCCCAGCCCAGAGCAGGCAAAACAACTCAGCGAAGTTGCTGCAAAGCTGCAGGGAGCTGGGGATCAACTGATGCAACAATATGGGAAGGAAATGGGGGTAAGGTTCCAACACTTGTCTGATAGGTTTGTCGATGCAGCTTTAAGGTGGCTAAATGCGTTTTTTTGACAGCGCATGGCTTGAGTACGGAAATGACAAAAGCTTGCACGTGCACAAAAATTTGTAAACACTAACAGCGATTAACACATGCGCAGTTGTCGATCTTGTCGAGTCTGCATTTTGATTACATAATAGTTGAAGGATTTTTCAATCGAAATTTTTTGCGTTTTCTTCGGTGAAATTTTTTAAACTTAGCACGGTAAAAGTGGTTGCTATTCTGCTTCTTCTCTCTCTTTTTAATTGAAAACTGTACGCTGGATATCTTTATAGTTACAAAAAACATCTTTTTTCATATAGCGGGAGCTCTAGTGTTAAAAATCTAAATCTCATGTTTTTCATTGGGTAAACAGGGCAAACTTCACCGAAGGAATTCGGAGAAAGTCATAAAACATACAAAAACATGAGGGAAAATAGTATTTTTGTGATCTCATCTTAAAAAACGTTTAAAAAGCAATACAAATTACAGTTGAACTTCGCCTTACTACGTTTGGTTGCTTTCAAATGGTGTAAAGGAAACGAATACAAGGTTTTTGCACTCCGAGTACAGGGTATCCACACGCACACTTAGTTCATGAAAACCATATTGAGCCACCTTAACCCTATTCATTCATGTAGGTGGTGGTGGTGGGGGTAAAGTGCCAAATTCAAACTTACTTTAAAAGAAGGGACTTCCTGGAGTTTATTTTTAAAGAACACTTTTTTATATTATTTAGAGTTTTTGATCAACCTGTTTAGTGGCAATCAGTTTCTTATCAGTGATACATGATTGTATATCATTAAAATCTGTTCTAGTTTCTTTTAGTATAATATTTTTAGTTTTTAAAGATTTTTTGCGGCAAAACTGTAGTTTTTACTAATTCAATTTCATTCCAATATTTAGTTGTACTATAACATTGAGTCAAGTAAGCCACAGAAGGCACAAAATTTCCTTCGCAGCGCAAAATGAGGCATCTGCTTTTGAAGGCTAAACTTGATTACGAGTAATTCATTAATAAATTAACAAGCACAGCAACTATTTTTCCAACTGCTTTATTTTCCCTTCCAGCTGATCTGAGACTATGAAACTATAGCCAATCAGGCGCAAGAAAGCAGGAAAAACTTGTTGTCATTCAGTGTCTCCAAATCATGCTTTTCTGTGTGCGATCAAAGTTCACGAGAACGAACAAATATGGCTACCTTGTGGGTTGTTGTTTATTTCGCTTTGTTTACAGTTGATTCGGCTCAATTTGACAACTGCTGAAACTTATTGCGGGCACGATGATAACAGGTTTTTCCCATGTCGTCATGGAGCCAGATCAGCTGGTTCTTTCACCAGAATTTAACTGCTGACCTCCTTTCCTCGAGAACTTTAACCGTATTTGTGGCAGTTTTTTTAATTTCCTATCCAAAAAACACCGAAAAAGTCCTGTTGGTATATTGAATTTTATTGTACTTCATATAAGCTTGCTCATATTTCCTTTCGAACAGTTGTTGAAGTGAATTCTGTCTCAATCAGAGGGGAAGGTGTCTTTCCCTGTTATAGGCTACATTTATATGGGGAAGCTCTCCCTTTTTTATACAGTATAAGAGTTTCACTTTGGTAGTAGGTAAATGAAAGGCATACATGTAAGATAGATTTTCAAGTGTGCAAGTAAGTGTATTAAAGGTGTACCATTACAGGCAATTAATTATTGAATTTACTAAATAAGAAATATAAACTATTTATTGCTTAGGTTTATACAATTTGTTATTCTATTGCTCTTAAAAACGGTAACTCTTAAAAGAATTTTTGTTTCTCTAGATGTTTGTATTTTAACCGGCACTTTTAGTGTGTGCCTATTAGTATGCATTTTAATTTGTGGAAAAATGACTCGTGATGATCATGAAGATAATGATGGCAAAATTGCCCACCGGTACATATGTTGAGCCTATTGGTGGACCCCCCCTGTTTAGTCAGGGTGGTAAGGCCTAAGTTAGGCTACGTTTATTCCAGACGTCATTGTGTCGTCTCACAGTTTAACCAATAAATCTCTGTTAGTCGATATGATTACAACTCCTAATAAAAGTCATTCGAAGTCAAACTGGTGATATTTTGTGTACTTTTTTTACATTTGTTTTAAAATTTTGTTTGAGATGATTGTGGGGGCTTGTGGATCAGCCTTTCAAGAAACCGAAGTGCTATTCCCCTGTGGAAAATTTTAGTTAATCATACTCTAGATTGTGGAACGAAACTGCTCACATACTCTAAGAAGGCTACCCCAAAGGATACTATGGTGAACAAATCTAAGTAGTTTGAAAATTGTTAGAATCGTGCCGGTGTTGTGTTTTTTTTCATTTTGTGTAAATCTCAAGGTTTGAGACCCAAATCTCAAGGTTCTTTCCTATTCATTTTCCAAACCTCAAAGATTTGTTAAGTGTGACCCATATCTGGAGGGTTCATATTCATCATGCTAAACAAGAAAAACCATGGCAATTTACCGTTACTTTCAATTTCAAAGTCGCGGAAAGCCTTGGAAACCAAAACTGACAGAAAGCCAGATCTTTGTGAGAATGAAGTTGAACTTTGCTGTCAATACTAACTGGCAAGCAGTTTCATCATCCTTCAGGTTTTTTTAGGATAATTTAGGTTACGCATTGAAGAAGCTTGCAGGTTTTCTAAAACCTTAAAGTAAAAGAACTAAGATTTGATGTATGTGAAGAACCGACGTTTCTTAATTCCAACTGACAGTCGTTCGTTTTCATTGCTACAAGGAAATTGAAAGTGCTGTGCTATCAGTTGTGAAAAGCCAAGGGGCACAGTTGACGTACAATGCTCTCGCCGACGCTTTGGAGCATGAAGTTCAAAAAGGAACAAATTTAAGTCTTACAACCTTCATGATGACCATGCACCTGAGTAAGACAGTCAGCCAAAAGGCTGGGAATGTGTGCCAATCGTTACCAGGCTACTTCAGGCGGTATGTCTTGCGAACATATCATGGTGTCATGCAGCAGGCTGGTGGAGTGGTAAGTACTGTGAAGCAAGTAGTTCTACAGATCAGGGGGGAATTGCATTGTTGTACATAGCTTTCTTTGTCAAGGTGTGTGGGCAGTGACGAATTTTGAAGCAGTGAGACTGTTCCCGCCATTTTTGAAGCAATGTCATTAAAACTTAATTAGAAACGTTTGCTTTAAAAACAGTGTATTTTGTTTAATTCTGAAGAACCACTTACAAGTAGGTATATTATAAACTAATTGATAGAAACCCAGATAGACTAAAATAGAGGACTTCAAGAAGTACACATGGAAGGAAAGAAGTTAAAGGATGATGGAGGAAGGTAGAAACGGCAGGAAAAAGAGAGGGGTGGACGGATGAAAGTAAGAAAATCATAAAGAAGGAAGAAGGAAGGAAGGAAGAAAAGAAGGAAGCAAGGATGGATGGAAGGAAGGAAGAAAAGGAGGGAGGGAGGAAGGAAGGGAGGGGGAAGAAGTGAGGGAGGGAGGGAGGAAGGGAGGGGGAAGAAGTGAGGGAGGGAAGAAGGGAGGGAGAGGGGAAAGAAGGGAGGGAGGAAAGAAAGAAGGAAGAAAGGAAGAGAGGGAGGGAAGAAAGAAGGAAGGAAGGGAGGGAGGAAGAAAAGGAGGGAGGAAAGAAGGAAAGGAGGGAGGAAAGAAGGAAGGAAGGGAGGGAGGAAAGAAGGAAGGGAGGAAGGAAGAAAGGGAGGGAGGAAAGAAGGAAAGCAGGAAGGGAGGGAGGAAAAGAGACAGGGAGGGAGGAAAGAAGGAAGGACGAAAGGAAGAGAGGGAGGGAGGAAAGAAGGAACGAAAGGGAGAGAGAGGAAAGGCAGAAAGGGGGAAGCAAGGAGGGATGGAAGGAAGGAAGGATGGTGACAATTTGTGAGTGGACTTACACATGTAGACATCTGCGACATCAAAACATGAATACACCCATTGGAATTGAAAATGTTTTATGTTATTTTTTCAGGAAAATTTTGTACTGCCGAGAAGAGGAGCCATGAGACAATGACGCGTCATGCAGTCCAAGACATGAGCCAATCGCACTTGCTGGATTAATTCCTAAGACTCACCGGTCGACTGAGGTTGAACGATAACTGACCAGTGATGATTGTAAACTGCATATAGCTATATCTACGATAAACCAACGCAAATTGTGATGCATGTGCAAGGCTGCAACCGTTCAACTACTCGTCATAAGTGTGCCTGGTGCTGTAAACACCCCAAACGGCAGCACCTCGAATTTTACCCAAACACGTCGAATTTAGAAACTGTGTATTTCCAGAAATGGCCATACTCCACCAAGTAGGAGAAGGGTTTTCCGAAGAAAAGATATTTAATCGAGACTATGAGCCTGAACTAGTATTTAAGGGATGGGGAAGAGTATGAATATTTTCTGGAAATATACATTGTTTGACATAAATTTTAACGTACTGATATGATTTGTTTCTTCATTGTTTTCTGTGAGTGTTGTTCCAGCTCGTGCTCTGCTCACACTGGTCATATATGTTATATCTGTGGCTGGACTGTGCTCTAAACAGTGTTGTTTACAATGCTGTTAACTTGACTCTCAAGTAGTTTCATTCCGGTATCACACACAGTGCTTGCTACGTTAGCATAGAAGTTGAAAATGCGAGCCAAGGCCCATGCAAACGGACGCAATGCATGTTCATTGTTGGCCATCAATGTGCAACATTGTTGGGCTTATATGTTGAGTCTGTTTGCATGGAAGCACAACAGTGTTGTCACTTGTTGCGTTTAGTTTGAAACCGGACAACCTTTTTGCGCAACAAGTTTGGCCTGGTGAAAATGTCCGTGCATGCGCGTTACAATCTTTTTCAGGCCGGATTACTGTACCATCGCTAACAATGTTGGTTGTTGTTGCGTGCGTTCGTTTGCATGCAACACACAACAACTGTCAATAGCTCCCAACATTGTTGCGTCCGTTTGCATTGCCCTTAAGGTGGGCAGCCTAACCAATCCTTCGAGTATCTCCTTTACGTGATACTTGCGAAACGTTCAGCTAGATCTCATTCCGGAATAAAAACTTTGAGATAAGTGCGACTATCGGGCTGATTTCATTCTGGAATGAGTCATTCCGGAACGAAATCTTAGCTGGAATCATGTAAACGAAGACAGATACTCAGTATGGCACCAGAATGAAGTCTTACCGGAATGAAACTCGATCTGGCGTCATGTAAACGCCATCTTAGCTGTCGCAAAACTGACAAATCTGGAGCTTATTCCCAAGGCCACTTTTTTGTTAATTTACAGTACAAATTAAGGGATTTGAGACAAACCCTAACTTGCGCTTGTGCAGTAGTGCGTGGGCAGTCATTTAGTATGGAAGTAGCATATACATCAGTTGTAAGTTCGTTTTGCTTACTCCAAGGTTTCTCTAAACGCCCTTCGTTTTTGCCGAAGGCCAGATAAGTTAAGAATGACAATGAGAATTGTCATAAAACTGTGTGGTTAAATTAAAGTTGTTCCAATGGATCATTAAGTAGAGCATTGTAAAAGTTGTATTTTTATTTTAAAGCTTGAACATGTGCGTCTGTTGTAAGCACGTCACGGCTGCCAAGCCTCTGGGCTGTCTATGTTTTGTGTCATTTTAAATCTGTAGCAAGGGGTACTGAAATCCCTGTGGTGCAAATCACTGACTCATTAGCATTTGATATCAGGCTGTCTCTCACTTGAGTTGAGTCTCAAGGCTCAGATAGTTGACTCCTGGTATAACTTTTACTGAATAGAATGAGTGAAAACCCTGAATGCTGTTTTTTCGTTTTATTGTACGCGTTGTACAGTGCAACGTTTCCTGTCAATGAAATGATAAATTGTACAACGTAGACAAAGAATGTGCGTGGAGAGGGAGAAAGACACCTCATTCGCTTGGTAAAGCTAGGCCTTGCGGCGAAGGTCGATTTGTTTCCTGATACGGCTCAATTACCAGGCTTAGAGGGAGCTTGCTGAGAGAATCCTGTTTGTCTTTCCCCCTTGGAGCGCTCGGGGTACTGCAGCTCTGGAGGCTAACTACATAGGAAAAATCGCTAGACTTGTAGAAATCCAGTCATGGGGAAGAAGCAAACCTTGCCAACACTTGGGCTTAGTTTAGACCTCAATTATTTCGATTTGGTGCGGTGAAAGTACGCTGAAAGCTCGATGTCTAAATTGGCACACCGATTAAGCACTGTGCCACAACTTGGCGCGGTAAACCTGAGCAACCAACATAGTTTTGTCCAGAAGCAATTGGGTGCGGTGCTCGGCGCCGTGTCTAAAACGCAACCGTGCTTTGACCGTGCCAGACACCGCACCAAATGGAATTGAGTTCGGTGCGGTGAAAGCACGATGTTAAAATTAGGCCATAGTAAGTCTGAAAAACAGGAATAATTTTGGTTTACGCTCTTAGTGTTTCTTCCAAGTTAAAAGGCAGGCTCACACCGGAAACCTAAGCGCACTTAAAGTGTACCGGATACGTACTTGGAGTGTGAACGAGGAAAATTGGCACTCTTAAGTGCGCTAGAGTTCGGCGGCGACATCGACGAAGCTGAATTTCAAATGCAGTCGAACCAACGAATTCAAGTGCACTTTAAATTCTGGCGTAAACCTGCCCAAAGAAAACAGTGCCCGAAAAAGTCGAAAAAGAACAGAAACTGAATGGCCTTCTTATACTAAATAGACAGGATGTTCTTGTTTTGTGCACAGAGTTCTTCACCTTTTTGTTGTGCACAGAGTTCTTCACCTTTTTGTTTTGTAAGAAAACAACTGTAAAGGGATTTTAGGCAGCAAAATATCAGTAGATTGGAGCAATTTTGCTTCATTTTTGTAGTAGCAATTTGGTGTGCTCGCTTTTCTAAGAATCTAGTTTGATAGTTTGAAGAAAATAAACAGATCTTTTTATTAAGACTGACTATGAATCATTGCACAGATAGTGGCCAATAACAATGATGCTCAATGTTCAATTTTTAGTCTGCCCAGTGGCTGCCTCCTTCACAGGCCCTTCTCTGTGCTTTTTTTTTTAAATCAAGCACAGAGCGCGCGGGCGGTAGCGCGCGTAGGGAGATGGGTAACCAACCTCGTTCCCAGTGCCATCCGCGCGGAACGGGAAAACCCGTCATTCCCCGCGCGCAACTCGGCCTCCCGTCCCCACGATTGATTGCGAACGCCTGGGGACGAGGCAGTGCCAACATAGGCAAAAAATCTTTGATTGGTCGAGAGCTGCTTACGATTACTTGCGATTATTTAGCTGACGCCAAAAAATTACCCATTGTCATTGGTCTGTTTAAATTTGTGTTCGAAAACCCTG
>JAOBRG010164543.1:0-18280 GCA_027574985.1 Umimayanthus nakama | reverse complement strand
TTGGTTTATAATTTCACATGTAAAAATATCGTATTTTCACATGTAAAAATATCGTATTTTTACGTGTGTTCAGATACGACGTTTCTCGGTGGTAGAAATCCTTGTAAAACACTGCAGTTTATATAATAAATATGTTTTAAAGTGCTAGAAAAACATTTTGGAAGGATTTATCAGTGCCTGTTATCTCGTGGGTTTAGATCCACCAAATAGTTAAAAAGGGAATATATTGTTTTTCAATCTAAACAATTAATAGCATCTAGAAATTCTATGTTTGTAATTTCGATAAGAGTGCAGAAGAGATTAAAGGCGTAACAGAGAAACACTTGACCGAACACCAATTTTGATAATAGGTTGTTCAGAGGGTCTGCTGCAGTTGCAGTTGTTGCACGTTCTTTCATGTAGTTTTTTTGGATAGTGTCGTTAGTTAATTATTAGTACACTGAGTAAGTTCATTTATTAAACATTTTATTCAAAAAGTATAACTGGAAATGAAAACGTATACCATAAATGCGTGCAATTTTACCTTTCTGCAGGTACGAAGGTCCTTTGTGTGCTGTTTGTTCTGTTGGCTACTATAAGAACATGCTATCCTGTCGGAGGTGCCCTTCCTCCCAATGGATGATTGGACAGATTGTCCTCGTAGTGCTAGCTGTTTTCGTGGTTCTGTCGCTGCTCTGGTGGTTTGGCAAACGAAAAGCGAAGGAAACTAATCGCAAGGTTACGGATATTTTCCTTTCCAGACTAAAAATAGTCATTGGCTTTTACCAGGTAACCGCAGGAACTATTGAAGCATCTGCGTACGTGAAGTGGCCTGCCTTCCTGTCAGATATTGGCAAAATTACTGCCGTAGCTCAGCTAAACATATTGCAACTCGCACCCCTTCAGTGCATTAATAGCAATCTTCGTGTGAGCGCCTTTGATAACATGTATCTCATGCTGGCTTTTAACTTGTCAATTGTAGCAACGGCAGTGTTTGTTTACCTTTTAAAGTATGGTCTGCTTTACTTGAAACAAAGCATGACAAACAAAGAGCGAGAAACGACCCTGTCTGAATTTCGAGTTTCCTTGTACCGAAACACAATTCTTGTTATCTTTGTAATATTCCCTGGAACATGTTCCAGCATTACCCGAGCAATCCCCTGCCACGAGATCTGTCAGTCTGACGACGACACTCAAAACTGCAAAAGTTACCTCAGAGCTGATTACAGCATCGAGTGCAACGCATCATATACAAACAAGAAACGTGCTGCATTTGGTTCGATGCTTTATATAATCCTTATCCCCACCGTGATGTTTCTTGTCTTGTTTAAAAGACTTCACAGAAAATGTAAAAACAAAATTTTTTTTGTGGAAGAGACCAATAAGCATTCTACGGACGGGAAGTCTGTTGTTCCTGCCCTCGTTGGTCTGAATGGGAAAGCTTCAAACGGAAAGGAAGATAGTATCAGAGAAGAAAAATGTGAATCAGAGCTAGTACAGGCGATGGCCTTCTTGTATGAGAACTATGAAATCAAAACTTGGTATTGGGAACTGGTTGAAACTATTCGAAAAGTACTTCTAGTTTCATGTCTTATACTAATCGGAGAGGAAAGCAGAGCGTATGTTGGCCTTGGTTCCATTGTGTCTGGTTTTTATGCCATTTTGTTCGCATACAAACAGCCCATGATTGATAAGTTTGAAAACAGGCTCCAGATGTTGTCTTTAACCGTGACATTTGCCAACCTTGGTACGGGAGTGATTTTGAAGATCCCTCGAGAGTCTACGCAGTTTGCAAGTAACTCTTATTTGGATGGTGTTGTTGTGGAAGTGTTGCTTGTTGTCGTCAATTTATCAGTTATGTTGGCACTTGCTGGTAAGTTTGAAAAGGTTGAATATATTTAATGTTAGACAAGTCAATCTTCAGCCAAACCGTTCACATTTCGATGTATGACGTTGTGGCAACTATCAGTTATGTTTGTATTTTAAGTAAAATTGAAGTTATGTTTACAATCTCACAAACTAAACTTTGTAAATCAACACAACCATTGGGCCCAGCGTAATCACTAGAAAGTAATGAGAGCAACTTAATCACATCCATACGCGTCCAGATCTGAGCTCGTTGAAAGTCGATATATGAGAAGATTTTTTCAAGTAGATGCAACTCGGAGGTCAAACGAACTAGCAAATTTAATTAGCAGCTTGCGTTATCTTATTTCCCATAAAGCCTGAAAAAACCAAGGTGTGTTTCGATTACCTGGAACGAACACAATTTTAGTGTAACGCCACCCCTAAAGATTCTAGGAGTTGTGGCATTGTATGTTTTGATCTTTCAGAAAAAAGGAAAAAATCACTGCAAACAGATTAACAATAAAATAGACCATGCACTCTATTCTAATACACAAATACATGCAACATTATGGCAATTGAAGTTCTGTGATCAGTAATCTCCAAAAATGTAACTTCCACAAAATTACCTACAAAAATATCCGAGGTTGTATGGATGTGTAACCAGGAACACGCACTCGTTTTGAACCTAAGTTTTCTTTCCATTTTCGACATTCTGTTCTCTTCAATACATGTTGACATCAATTTTACAAACACGATTTTCCGAAACATAAATTAACAATAACAAATGTAGTTGACTGACAAATCGTAGACACACTTTAGTCTTGTGTATTCCTATCCACCTGAATATTCCCGTATGTAGGCTTACTGCCGGCTAGAGGCCCTTTGCTTCTCGTACAGGTTAACGCCAACCTTAAGAAATGGTGCCTTCAGCCAGTTTATCTAAAGTTTTTATGCTAGCATCACCACCTGAATATTCACCTAGGTAGGTGTACTGCCGGCTAGCAGTCCTATGCTCTCGTCCAGCTGGATTCCAACTTTAAACGTCATTATAAGATCAGCTTGTTTGTTCCTATTCTTTCAAGAACTACGTACTCCCATAAACAATAATTTCTGTTATATACTCCTTATCTATACATCCCTGTGTGTACAGAGTTTTACAGAACTAAATTCAGCTTTGAAGTAACTTTGTTATTTTAAGTTTTGAGGCAATATGTAACCTATATTATTATTTTAGAACTTTAACCGGCTAAACTGTGTCTAGAAAAAGAGGAAAGAGCAAGACAAACACTAAGTCAAAACGACAACAGAGTTAGCGAAACCATACGTAAACACGGCGCCGAAATGCAGAATCTTTACTACAAAACGAACACCGATCGTCGGTGATAGCAAACTGCACATTTATTAAACATCTACATCAACCAAAATGAAAGAGCTTCCTACAGTTAATTCAGTATCTGTTATCGCACCTTAAACTTGAGATATCGTTGTACATTTGTCCTGTCAACTTTCTTCTTGAATCGGTTCTGAGTTTCAATAAATGTCTTCATTCCCGCAAATGGAGATTTGTTTGTTCCCGCAGGTTTTTCTGTAAAGAAATGCGTAAGAACGTTGTTGCCCGGGCTCTCGTCTAATCATCAAACACAAAAAACAATTTTTTTGTGTACTTGATTGTCAGTACTTACGGAGATTTTAGAGTTAGTTGAATTCTGGTGTAGCTCCTTGACCTTGGATTACCATGCGCTTCAAGATCCTCAACCAATCAACCTCATTTTAGCCGCTAGTGTAGAAGCTTGATGCCGGAAGAATCTCTGACAGTGCAATTGCTCAAGAAACACTGTTTATCATGGCTTTTTTTCAACTTCCAAATGAAAACGGCGGGCTAGTTTTTTGGTTCACTGAACCGCTGCAGCCAAATCCGCTGACGTCACCTCGCCTATTATCGGAGTTGTTTATAAGAAATTAGGAAGCCATTTAACTGCGCGGGTAACTTTTCAAGTTGCTTCGAAATTTCTTTCTAAGTTTACTTTTTGCACTAAAATCCATTTAATAAATACCTTGTTAAACGGTTTTCTGTTTTATTTGAGTTTTTGTTTTTGCTCGTCAAGTTGTAATTTGCTCGCCATAGGGCTCGCAAAATACGGCTCGACTCGTAAAATCAACCCCCATATAAAACAGAAAACCGTTTAATAAGTTATAATTAGCAGTGTTATTATTATTGCCATGTTTGGTTACAATACGTCTGTACAACCTTCTATATAGGATACAAAAAGTTCCAAAACAAATACAACGTATTGATATTGTAATACATTCACATGGTGCGCTTTCGAAAACCAAGAACGGTTTCTTACTCAAACTGAAATTGTATATAGTGTGTATGTATGAAATTGTAAATACGTACTGTGTTATACACCAATATTAACTGCACTATATAAAAATCGAGTTCACATTAAAAGCTAAAACGTTTGCATCAGAAAACATTAAGCTGTTTTCTCTCACGTTAAGAAAGCAGTTGACTCTTATATTAAAATATCTGATAATTTTTGGGTAGATGTAACATGTATTTAAAGCGTGAATAACGTTAATAAAATGACTTAGAAATAGTTTAAAACTGATTGAACTTATTGATGTGTAATGTGTACATTAGTTTTTGTTTTTCTTGCTGATATAAGATTCACAAAAGCTTTTGCTACTATGAGAAGGCAGTCTTAAGTAATATGTTGAAAGGTCATAACTCAGATAGATTAATGTTTGTGGATGTTTGGTCGTCAGAGAATGATTCTATGGATGTCGGAATGTCAGTTTAAAACAACTAACAGCAATTCTTTTCAGGTCTAATTCCAGACCATCAACCAACCACAAACATCAGTGTTTAGTAAGTTCACTGGTATTTCGTCTAAGTTTAGAGATGCGTCGAGCGTATGCCACTTTCATTCAAGTCAGAGAAGGATGATCAAATCTTGGTTGTGTTTGGGCAAAACTGCATAAACAGTATTTCGGCACAATTGGTTGTATTCGGGCAAAATTGGTTGTGTTTGGGCACAATAGGCCTTTTGCAACAACAGGTCACATGGTACAAAGTCCGCCATACTGGAGAGCAAAAGAATGGGCAAGTTTCCACGGGGAAATGTAAACAATGAAAAATCACACTTTTCTAGTTACTTGCGTATTATTTTGTAGGCTGGCACATTCTTTTGCAATCTAGTATGGCGGATTTTGCACCATGTGACCTGTTGTTGCAAAAGGCCTATTGTTGTGTTTGGGCAAAAGTGGTTGTATTTGAAGAAAACTCGTATTTTATGGGCAAGAGTGGTTTTAGTTGGGCAACTTTGATTGTATCAAATTTCCTCGATTTAACGCCTAGCCCCGATTAGACGTCTACCCTCGGCCCGTTTAAACGCCGGGCCGACAAGGTTGAGTTTGCAATAAACGCTGTGGGCGTTAACTTGGGGTATCAAAAATCGCTGTATAAATACACGTCGATGTTAAATTTATAAACAAAACAACGCGGCGTCTTTAAGTTGTTACTGGTAATACTAAGCACAAAGAGTTTAAAAAACGTGTTACTGATGTAGTTTATGCCCGCGTTTATGTGTGTTTCATCTACAAACGTGACTTATTGATGTAATATGCTGAAGTTTACCCTGTGTATACACTAATAATCAACGATTTAAAAAATCAACCTGAAAAAGGGAAGAAAACTTTACCTCCTGAATAAACACCTGGTCCCGATTACACATCTACCCCGTTTAAACGCCGGGTCGATAAGGCCAAGTTCTCAATACACGTAGTGGGCGTGTAATTGAGAA
Organism: Umimayanthus nakama; assembly: GCA_027574985.1. Lineage (NCBI taxonomy): Eukaryota > Metazoa > Cnidaria > Anthozoa > Zoantharia > Parazoanthidae > Umimayanthus > Umimayanthus nakama. The sequence goes on along the minus strand of JAOBRG010164543.1, from coordinate 12,647 downwards.
AACACGTATTTGGGTAAGTCAATTATATTAGGGAAATTGCTTGTATTTGGGTGAAATTGCTTGTACAGTATTTGGACAGAACTGGTTCCATTTGGGCAAATTAGTTGAATTTGGGCATTATTGGTTGTATTTGGGCATAATTGGTTGAATTTGGGCATTATTGGTTGTATTTGGGCATAATTGGTTCTATTTGGGCAGCTTGGTTGCATTTTGGCTGAGTTTGTTTTAGTTCGGCGAAATAGTTATACTTGCACAGAAATTGCTTTTGTCTGGGCAAAGTGGTAGTATCTCTGCATATGGTTGTATTTAGAAAAGTTGGTAGTATTCGGGGGCAAAATTGGATTTATTTGCGTAAATCGGTTCTATTGAGAAAAACGGTTGTATTTGGGCAAATTGGTTGTTAACTTGGATGAAATGGTTGTGTTTGGACAGAATTGATTCTGTGTCAGGTAAGGTGGTGCTAATTGGGTTAAATTATATCTGTTTGGGTAAAGTAGTTATATTTGGGCAAAATTGGTTCTATATGGGAAAAATTAGCTCTATTTGGGTAAAATTGGATCTGTTTAACTAAAATTGGCTCTGTTTCGAAAAAATGGTTGTGTTTCGACCAAATCAGTACTATATGGGTAAATCAATTCTGTTTGGTTAAAATTGGTTCTCTCTGGGCAAAGTAAGAGTAATTGGCCAAAAATGGTCCTATTTGGGTATGTAAAACGGATGACTGGAAGTGTTATACTGATGAAAAGACCCTTAAACAGAGTACAATACCCCAATAATGGGTGTGTTTTACAAACAATTTTACCAATAAGATTACTTGAGAGTCGACAGAGCGTGATGCTAAAATTGCTAAGGCTGCGTTCATAATGTACGGCAGAGGGGGGGGGGGGGTGTTGGCAGGTGAAATTTTCAAATGGGAAATAAAATTTTCAACTCCCCATTCACAGTTATCGAAAAAACCCTCCACCCACAGCATCACCTATAATTTACGAATAGGGATGACAAGGTACGTGTATATTCCACAGCACAAGAAATTTACCTGTGCAAGGCAGTCTTAATACCTGTACTCGGCCTGCACTATCTTCCAGATGAGGTTACAGGTCCTTCATATATCATAGGGGCATGCATTTCATCGGACTCGTCTTCACTTCATGGGGAACTTCACTGTCAACAATAGCAACTATTTCTTCCCCACTATCATGTCCTTCACTTTCTTCGTCACTCTCATCTCCATTCTCTGTTTCCGCGTCTTGAAGGTTATTTTGCGAAATAGACTTATACTGTGGATGCTTGTTAGAGCCGTTAGTTGACAAGCTGATATGCGCCATTGTATGTGTAATTTTGTCATTCTACATGTAACTACCTTTAAGTGGTAGTTGGTGGTTGCTTAAATATTTTTCAAGTTCTTGAACAATGAGTTTCTTTAAAGTGTCACGAGATAATGCTAACCTTTTCTTTGTATAGTTTGTTTCATTGACCTGAGCTTTATCTCTTTTGCGTTGATTCGTGCGAACTTCTTTAGTCCTTTGAAGACACAAAATGTAATTGAAGTAGGACCTAACATGGTCTTCTTCAACGATATTTGTATTGGAGAACTTTTTTATGCTATCTGGGTTGTCTGTACTAATATTTCCGGTAGAAAACTCTTTCTTTAGTTGAGCTCTTGGGAGGAAGTCATCCACTGCACGAATGATTTTTTTTTACTTCACTTTTGTACAGTGTTGTTTCAAAAACGTCTTTATGTTTGAACAAGGGAAGTTTAGTGTAATCTGGATAAGGAAACTGGAATCCCCACAAAATTTTTTTTCTTTCCAAGGATTTATTTCACAAACACTGTTCTCCTGTTCTGGTCGCACAGTAATCCTTTACGTACTCCATGTACAGTTCTCCTCCAGTATAATGGGTATCATAAAAGTCACATATGTTTTTGAAATATGCAGCACCAGGTGTATCTGCATTTCTATTTTGTATGTTAGTATTCTTTATTGAAAAAAAAACTGATCTTTCTCTAGAGGTGATGTACGGGCATCTATAAATTCTCCAAGGGCTGGGGCACCGTTAAGTTGATAGACGACCTCTAAACGTCACATCTAATGCATTTTTTCGTATTATTGTTTTGCTGATGTTTCTCAAATTGGTTCAATGTTAAGTCTAAATCCCAGTATATAGTTCCCCCATGTGCCAAAGCATCACCTATGGCAGAATTCGTTCTCTCAGCCTCGTTGTCATTTCTTGATCTATGGACTCTAATGCGTTAATCGGATTTCCAGATATGTGCCATTTCTGCGTCTCTAAATTGGACTTCAAAGTTCGAGACTTCTAAACCGGGTCCGGTGTCACTAAAATCGGCCCACAGAGTTTTAACATTATAAGGTAGACATAGGTCTGGAAGTGTACCTAAAATACTTTCACCTGATTAAACAGAATCTCTGTCATAATCCCATAAGTCATACAAATCGCCACTAGTTAACAAGGTCTGTAAGATTGAAAATTTACGAATAAGAGATTAGATGTCCAATCTTGCATATGCTTGTTGTTCAAATGCTGGTATTGTTGTTAGTTCGCCCTCCTCTATTCATGTATCCGTTATGCTTTTTAAATTGTTATAGAGCTTTTGAAGCTGTTTTTTCTCGTAGGATAAATGTGGCGAATTTAGAGTATTCTGATAAATAGTAGATGTTGTTGAACATTTCCTCAAAGTCATTTGTTAAGAATTGTGCCAACAATCAATTGGGATGATTTTGTTATGTTACGAAATAAAACTGTAGTGTTTTTAGATGAGATCAAAGTTTTTTTTGATCCCCACACTTTTCTGGTCTAAAAATTTATCGTCCCCCCTTTTTATTGAAAATATTTTCCCCTACCCCCTCAATTTTACCTGCCCCCCTTCCCCCCTGCCATACGTAATAAGCGCGGCCTAAGGTCATAAGTTTGAGTCTCATGCCGACCATATTTCTATTTTTATGTGGATTGTTTTCCGCTAATAAGCAGTCTTCGTACGATAATTGTTAAAATGTCAACATGGAGTACATTTCTATCAATGGTCCGCCGTTGGTTCATTCGGCAGAACTTGGTGCTAATAGCGCTATTGAAATGAATTCGATACTTTTACGGAACAGATTTCACTTTTTTTATGTATATTACTTTCCGTTAACGCTTAGATCATGAACTCGAAACTCATACACAACAGACTTCAATTTTTGTATAGTTTAACTTATGTTCTTATGTAGGTTTTGTAAGTTATTCGTTAAAATATGTTAATTGAGAATACGTTTGTATTAAAGGCAGATCGCTTAGTAGGGAACGCTTTATTCATTAGTTCGAAACAAAAACGGAACATATCTCAGTTTTTATGTGGGTTACGTTCTGTTTTAACACGGTTTACCTAAATCAATTAGAAAGTTAACGAGATTTACCTGTAATGTACAGTTTAGCTTTCATTCTATGAGACAACAGTCACGAATTAGGGAGTTACATACGAAATTTGTTTACAGCGAGGGCGGACACGCCACTCCCAACCTCGTGACTGTTTTCTCGTAGAGTCGAAAACAAATTTCGCCTAACATGTAAGCCTCGTTTGATTTTCTATTTCGACACTAGTCCTACTCGGTAGGAAATCACATAAGATTTGGAAGCTCTGTAAACATAAGCAGATAACAAACCACAGCAAACACAGTTATGGAACGGCAAGCATGACAAAAATTTAAAACATTTATGTCGAAATCTTGACAAGACACCTGATATCGGTGTTTAAATCCCTGTATTTATACGACGGTAGCTTAAAACATCTTGTATATAAAGGTCGAAGGAAACTTGAGACATCCCATACATACACAGTCTATGTGGCGAAAAAATAGTTTCATAGTAAATGTTGCTAAACAATAAGCAGCTCAATACTTTGAAGTAAAGCAAATCTGCTCCATACGTTCGTACACATGAACGGAGAATAAAGCCAAAACAAAAACCAAATATGTGGTAAGTTTTCATACAATATAATCTGAAAACATTCAATTAACAACACTTGTCAACAGAAGTAGATCATAATTAGGTTTAACCTCTGTTACAAGTATGATAAAGCTTTTCAAAAAGTATGTGCATTTGACCATCCAGCACACGCTAATGATGGTTTCTAGTGGAATTACGTGCTACTTTGTAGCCGAGATGGATGTAGCTCTGGTGTTTATGTCCTTTTAACACTTGGCTTTCAAAGGCAGATTGCTGTAACACCAGGTTCAGCCATCTAGCAATGGTGTCCGCGCGTTCTGAACACGTTGTAGTTTGTCTAGTTCACAAGAAGTAATTATTATCAACCCATACAAGATGGAGTTGCGAGAGTCCAGCTTTCAAGTGATGAAAGCATGGACGAGTCTTTCACAGACGTCTTGCGTCAAATAAGACCGAATCCTACCAATTTTCCCATTTGAGTAGATACGAAATTACGGAAAAAAAGTTTTATTTTTGTGAAAATGTTTTATATAAAAATGGTATTTTAAGTTATTCGATACAGTAAAAACCCGCGTGTAAGAACCTGGGTTTAGACTAAGATTGCCAAGTTAGAACCCCTTTACATAAGAACCTATCTGAGCCTTAAATTTGAAACAGGTTCTTATTTCAGGAATTCATACAAAAACATAAAAAAACAGGTTTAAAAAAATCCTTACTTGTTATGTTTAGTTCCACAGCTTTGTATAGAGTGCAAAAATGGTTGCATATGCTTTGATTAACATGGGTTGAAGGAAACTTTACATTGGTATTGCGGGTAAATACTAACAATAGGCCTAGAAATTGACCACACCCACTCATAATAAACACAATATTTTTTTTGAAAATAGGAACCTGTTTAAGAACCTAAGTCTTGAGGTGCGAGTTCAGTGTTATAATATTATTTGCGTGTGTATTACGTGCTGTGTCAAGTGTATTGGGGAATGTAAGCACTTTCAAGGAGAGGGGGGGGATTGAATTTTTATGCGATCGTCATAAATTGTACAACTCTTGGCTAGCCAGTAAGGGCCGTCACAGCGGCAGCTGGGACTCCAGGCAGGCGCGGGTTGCGTGGTCTATCGACTTGATGCCCTGGGATCCTGAAGGAGTACTGAACACTGAGGGGAAAAGCATTAATGATATGATGCACCGTTTGTAGTTTACCCCCGGGTACCACGGACATTTTGTTGGGGATTGGGTACCAAGTTTTGTGCTTGTATATATTTTGGAATACTGTTCACTGGCACATCCCAATTACACATACTTTTTAACTAGTCCCTTAGCCACAACTTGAAGTTGTTTTATCACTGAATATCTGTTAAACTTACTTAGCAACCTCATAGCTTTAGCAGATATCTTTGAAGGTAGTTTTGCTTTAATCGGCTGGAAAACTCTTATAAATTTGCCATTAGATAACCTTCCACAAAAGTCAAGCCCCGCTGACGTTCCCCCCCCCCCAACTCCTACCCCTAACGAGACGCCAATGACTCCTGTATAATACCAGAACCGAGACCAGGGTATCCAGGCCCTCTTTTAGCCCTCCTACCCTCCACCTCGATCCTAACGCAACGTCAGATAAACTATACCCCTGGGCCCAGTAGTTCGAACATGGAGTTAATTTTAACTCGGTGTTAGGCGAAACTTCAAACTAAGATATTTTAATGAGAAACATGCCTAGTCCTACTAAACTAATACAGAAGTGTAGTCAAAGGAAACCAGGCGAGCTGTCTTGCTTTTTTCTGCAGTTCTTAGCTTAACTTTAAGCTTATAACAGTTTTTTTTGCAAAGACAATGATCAAAAGAATTATATTCACGAATTCATATTTATCTTTCCTTGAGCGAATTTTTTGACCATGTTGCTGTGTTTGGTTGTAGCACGTTTCACTGCGGGTTTGCAAAGATTTCTGACATTGTTTTCTTCATGGCCGATCCAATGCTCAGAAACCAGAGATGCCAACCCCCGAAACTCAAAATGGGGGAGATTTTATTTTGGGCTAGCATTTTTACTGTCTCGACCGTTTATATTTTTACATCGCTTTGCATCATATTTTCAGGGAGCAAGTTTAAGATTTTTTTTCGGTGGAGGGGGGGGGGCGAGGACACCGTAGGTGACTCGATATTAGAGGGAGCACAACGCATCTTTTCTTTCTAACTCTCTATAGTTCTAAAATCGTTTGGGGCACGTGCCACCCCCCCCCCCCCCCCATCCTACTCCGCGGTCGTTGCGGGAGTTTTCTGTAAAACGTGGAAGAGTGGGAAAGGGACCCTCGGAGAAGTCTTCTGCAAAATGCGGGAGAGTTGGGATCACTCAGAAACCCAAATATGTAAACCTAAAATAACCGAAATAACAGTCAAAATTAATCTTTAATGTGGCAAATCCAGACCATGGGCAGCCCAAGCTTACAGTTTGTATTTTGGGGTTGAGCAATTTGTAACGTTTTGTATTGGAATTCCAAGATCAAGCAGTTTATATTTAAACTTGAATTCTCAAAATGGTTGAAGAAGCTGGTTAGTTGGGGGACGTATGTCCGACGTTTTAACTTGAAAGTCGTTCACAAGGGCTTCAAAACAGGGGCGGATCTAGGATTTTCAAAAGTGAGGGGTACCAACGAGCGCCGACGGCGCGAGCTTTCTCTAGGCTAGGCATGCTCCCTCAGAAATTTTTGAAAAGTTTAGTCTCTAAAATGGCCATTTCCAGCTATTTGAGAGGAATTTTCTACTCGTCTAGTACTAATTTTTGCTCTAAAATTTCGTTTTTGTATAAGAAAATACAGAAAAAAAAATCCAAATAGGGGGGCGGGCACCGGCCCCCCAGGCCCCCCCCCCTTGGATGCACCACTGCAAAAGGCTTCGAACTACACAAAACAATCAAACACACAACAAACAACAGGGAAGTCTTTTTTATTTCGTAATACATAGTAATATTCTACTATTTTAAGTTGAGAGTTCGAGTGAACTTTTTCCCTACAAAATCTCATTTCAAAAAAAAAAGGGCCCATTTTGCTAATGCACTTTTTTTGCTTGAAGCATTCTCTTGTGGGGGCTAAACACCTTTACTCGGCCAAGTTTTTGCTCTCTAATTCAACAAAAACATTGCCTTTAACCCCCTACGAAAGATTGGATCTAGCAAAAATTTGGATTAGCAAAATGGTCCATTCCGATTTTGTTTACCGGTTGAGCCCGCATACTTTTAGTGTTAGCGGACCTCAATATTTTTTGACAACCTTGTTCCCAGTCCCATCTGCGCGTCAAGGCTGTTGACATTATTTAAAAGGGCGCGCGTTGCGTCTCGGTCAGACGTCAGTTGGCCTTTGGGCACGTTGGCAGTTTTACTACATTTTGGAGTGGCGATCGGTGTTGAATTCACCGTTTCCAGCCAACAAAAGAAAGAGAGAAGCTTAACTGAAAGTTATTACAGTATTGGGGTTGTAAAAATTTCGAAAAATTGGTGAGTAGAGTCGGGATAAAGTGGTGGCTAGCGTGCGCCCAAATCACATGGCGAAGTGTTTACAGTTTGTAATTTACTGTTAGTGTTGGAAATTTACTTACAATTGACATGTTTTTTTCAAAGTTTAGGTGGTATGTCTTGTATTGAAGTGGCTGGATACAGTGGATATTATTTCTTCGTATCAGAAGAGAAAGAGCAAGGCTATTGAGTGTCAGTTTTCGTTTCCGAGACGAAGTCGCGACGCAGAGTGAAAACGATATGTTGCCTGTTATTCTCGCACCTGATCGTGTGGGAGTTGAGATCTAGCCTTGGAGAGGTGAGTTAGTAATTTTCTGGAAAAAGTAGATTGATTTGTTTTTTTTTATTAAGTTACAGGTGCTTCTGGTCGGCACTCTAAAACAAAATTATTCAAACAAGAATAAAAGTTCTTGTTAATAGATCGATCCAAGGTTACTTGCGGCTAAAGAGAGGAATCAAGTCCGACCAGTGATTGGTCTAAAATTCTATTGTTTTAATGAAAGAGATGTAGTCGTCATAACAAGTTTAAAATTATAGTGTACTGTCCCAGTGCTCATGCGTGAATTTTGGCTGCCTGCCTAGTGTCGTCATGACTGCGACAACATATCGTCCTCGAGACTTGGCGTGTTCGGAATCATTTGCGGTTTTACTCCTGACTGAATCTCCGAGTTGTCAAGAAAGAAAGAAGGTATTTCATATGTTTTGCTTTCCTTGTTTTTAAACATCAAGAGATGACATCCCTCTCTTTATTTCTGAAGTCAGAGAATGAGCAAGCTGGTTCAGACTAGGAGTAGGAAATGCTGCAAATCAAATAAACATATAACATTTATGCAGACACCTACCCGGTAGTTACTAGTGAGAGCTTTTGTGTATTTTTGAATCTTTAATATTTGGAAGAAGACGCACACATACAAAAACAAAAACTGACAAACCAGAGTTTGTACTGTAACTTTCTCGATTAAATCTTGGTGCTTTAATATTCAAGTTTGTAGGGCCGGGGTCTTTATTTTCGGTTGACTTATGGATGAGGAAACCGGATGGCATGTTATCCACAGGGGTGGGGGGGGGGGACGTTATAAGCAGTAGGAAAGAGCAGATATGAAATAAATGGAAACACAGCCTGATATAGAGTAGATATATAGTATATATAACACAGTAGATGGGCCTATACATTTGAGGGTTTATATCTGGGGGAGGAGGGTGGCTTGATTTGGAATTTTATGGTATACAGCGTGCACCCGACCACAACATGTGAAATAACTTAATAAGTAATAACTTTGTCTGCATTGGGAATTTATCCTGGACATTCCAGATGGAAAATCTTTCCCCTTTTTGAGGCTAATGAAAAGTTGTGCAAAAGAACATGACAACTCCACCCAATCTATTAAGAGTATGGATGTTTCAGTCGTGTTGGTATTGTTAACATAATGATTCAAATAACATGATTTTATTATGATGCAAGTGCTGTACTACCATGTATATACCCCAGCAGTTGGTACTCTTTATGTTTTACTTAACACACAACAGTGTAGTTTTTTAAATGATTCTATCTATTTGCTAAAAATCTTTACAATTTAAAAGTAAAACAAAGAGTCTTAGTGTTTATTTGTTGAATATGGTTAAAATTCATTTCACTGGTTTATATGCTTGGTTTGCTTGGTCTCTTGGCCAGTACAAAATGCTTGCAGATCCATGAATCTGGATTGGCATCTGTGGCAATCCCAGCACAAGACCTAAACAACAACAAAAAACACAAGTTCAAAAAAATTTGAAGGTGCATCAAATGTACAACTTCAAAAAGGGTACAGTTATACTTCCACTCATGGGTATTGCGAGATAACATCAAGCTCAGACTTACCAGTGGTACCAATTGCTGCAACTTTCATACTCGATCATGTTTTCATGTCTGGACACTGAACATGCATAGCATTGCCATTCCCTCCTCAACTCATTGACTGTAGTATATGAGAAAACAAGAGAACAATAGTACAGTATAACATGCAACTAACATAAATTAGATGTTTCTTTTTTTAAAAGCTTTTAGCCAACTAATGCTTCTTTTAGAGTGATTGCAAATTGGCTCCCCATTATATTGTGGCTTTCCTTTGACAACCAAGAGAAGAGGGGGAGGGAAGGAATACAAAACGTAACATTTCATGTCTCTATGCTTTATGAACTATTTTGATACTTTTCATTTTAGTACATACTGTAGAGTAACTTGCATGTGAGGTTTTCACACACACACATAATAGTACTCTTGTAGCCCTAAAGTAAACACAATATTGTTGCTAGAGTACTGGACAGCACTTGGTGTATGTTTCATTAGGTATTTTTTAAAATAGTCAGTGGCCCTCCCTTTGCCACAGAGTTTTTATACATGTACTGTGGTGTATAAGGACTTCCTAAAAAATGTTGTTTCAATACCCTGCTTTTCATTTAAAGCTTCAGAAATTCTTTGAATCAATAAACTGGTTTAGAATAATTTTACCGCACAGTGCCGACTACCCAACTAGTACGAGTCAGCAGTGTGTGTGCAAGCTTAGCCCAGCGCATACTGTTGAGACCAAACCTAATGAGAAATATAAAGCAGAAAGTCTTAAGAAAAATCCAAACTTGACTTTCAGTTGATTATTGAATTGCAGTGAGATGTGATATTTAACAATTATTCCCAAAATGGACATGACTAGTGGAATATATTCTACCGAGCCACAAAGTGGCAAGGTGGATATTTTTCACTAGGGACCGACACTGAGGGGAATAATTGTTTTAGTATAAACCCAACAAAATTGAATATGAAAGTGAATATCACTTTCAAAAATAATTTATTTTTGTCTGAATAAGTTCAAAAATGTCCCATATCCGCACACGTCCACGTTTCTTGTTTCCCGCATGAATGATAAAAAGTGAATATGGATGAACATTTACTTTTTTTTGCTAATCAAACAGTGATGTTCGAAAAGTGATGTTCACTTGTTGGGTTTATACTAATAAAGTTTGTTTTTTTCCATTTGCAATCATAAACTACTGATATCAACAGAGGCCCTAAATTGATATAAACATGAAAACTTTTTATGGTCAAAAAGAAAGGAAGAGAAAATACATGTATAGATATACAAATACATTTTTATACAAAAAATTCAAGTGCAGCTAGGTGGCTGAGAATGTACCTGGCCACAATAAGCCCTTAGTTTATCAAATGTACAGTTTGTACCTGTAAAGCTGCTCTGAAGTTCATCAAGTTTGATATCTAGTACTTCCCCAGGCAGGCTGTCTAGTGAGATAACCTTCACTCACAGTACTGTGGTGACCTCGAGTTGTTTCTGCATTGCGGTCTTGGCAAACCATTTCAGCATGTTTACTCGCCCTAAATGCGTTTCAGTGAAAGTAACAGAAGATATAAGTGACTGCTCACAATGTAATACTATAGTACAGTCTGAATTTGATCATAACACTTTTTTTAATTTTAAATGTTTTAATTTAATTTTTTTTGTTATTTCTTTTTAAACAAGTTTAATAACTTATAGGTACAAAATTAAACGTAATAACTAAAAAGGAAAAAAAGGGAAAATAAAAAAATTACAGCTGTTTGTTACTTAAGATGTATACACAGCCTCGGATGTCCTGATATGTTGATTACAAGCTACAAAATAGCCGCCCTAAAATGACATGTCATTTATGGTAATATCCAAAAACTGTCTAAGCCCAAAAAGGAAGATGTAATTTTTGTAATGTGTATATCGTCAATGAACTTACGTGTATTTCGGTATCCGGAGAGAAATTCTTCTTTCTCATCAAGTGTTGGTCTGGCTACCCTAACCTTCGCCTTCTCAGTTCTTTTTCTTTTTGTTGAGAAAAACCGTGGCTGTGTTTCCATCACCTTGTTGGCGGGCGCATGTTTCTTTAGGTGCAGTACTGTTGTCGGTTGCTCCTGCTTCTCGAGGGACTTGAATAGATTATGAGCAGCATTTATTTGTTTTTCCAGTTGCTTCAGGTTTGTCTGACTCGTACACTTGTGGACATCATCAATGATGCACTGCAACTTCCCAGTAATCCGCTGCTTAACGGCAGACAATTCAGTTTGAGGGCGCACCACTGCGCAAGATGTCAATAATTCTAATTCATCGTGTTTATATCCATCAGTATCAGCTGCGTCATTATTTGCAGTTACACAGTCTGCTTGTTTCAGTTCCTGTGAATTAGCACGTTTTACCAAATGTATGTACTTACATATATTGCTCCTTATTAGGAAATCTTGGCAGTTGCAGATGTACATGTAGACACAGATTTTACAGTCCTTGCAAATCATTTTGCAACAAGCATTTTCAGTGCAAGATGTGGATTTACGCTCCACTTCATGCAAGGATTTTCCGTCACTGGACAACACATGCCAAGACCCTTCCTCCAACTTTTGCACAGTTTCCAGGGGAATATTAAGACTCCGTTGACGACTATCTATGATATTGCTCAAACGGTAAGACATTTTACCTTTCGTTAGCTTAATCACCCGCTGAAAACACTTGTCCCTGACAAACCTCAAAAGGTTAACAAGGCACTTGTCGACCCTCTTGTTGTATTTTCCTCCAAGATACAATCTCTTGAACACACGGTGAAAAGCCTCCACGAACGTATTTGTGTTTATACCCAGCCCCAAACGATAACAGTACGCCCACTGTTCTTTCTTGTTGACCCATTCTTTCATAAAATAGTCCCTAAAAGACTCTTTCTTAGATCCACACTCTAGATTTGTCAACAATGCTGAGAAGCAGTCCTGGAATAGATTCTCATTTGTCTGCTCCAGGACTGTTCGCAGCATTTTGTACACTTCGGCTTCGACCAGGGTATCGCCGATTTTCTTCTTTAACTCTTCTCTCCACGCTCTGTCTACATGCCAAATGCAAATCAGTTTTGCTGGTGACGGATATTCCATGACGGCAACCCAGGCGTTGTAAAATTGAGGAGCCATATCACTCATAAAAAACTTTGCATGTTTTGTACCAGCGTTTTTCTGCAGTTCCCTGAAGAAGGTTACCATTGTCGTAAAGTCCTCGTGGTTTGCTAGACACCACCCTACCGGAAACCCTTGCCCGAACTCGTCTAAAACGAGCAAAGTCGTTAGGGTGAAGTCGTAGGCATTGGTTCCGTGGGTGGAATCGCAGCACACTCCCTTGTCAGCAAATTGTTGGAATATGTGTCGCTGGAGAGG
>JAOBRG010164432.1:0-14228 GCA_027574985.1 Umimayanthus nakama | reverse complement strand
AGAACTCGAGCTAAAAGCGGGTTTCCGCCAATTTTGCTGACACCCGTCGACTTTGAAGCGGTACCTGTTTGACTATTTCCTATCGTGCTCGGTACTGATTCATCATCTTTCGTTTGTCGCTTCCCCAAGAAAGCTTTCAAGACTTGGCTCACGTTCTTTGTTTGCGCTGCCGTTATTTTTTCTTTACCGAGGCTCAATCTCAGGCCCCCAAATACTCGCACTTTACGGACAGGAGCCATATGATATTCTGTGAGACAGACTTCAAGTGACATCCGTTTCACGTCGTGGTAGGACAAATTTACAATAAGGAATTGCTCGTCCCATATTGGATCTTTGCTTTGCTTTGGTTTTGTTCGGCATTTGGTTGTCTTTTTGGCATCGGGCAAACAAAAACTGCAAAATGAATAATGATTTAAGATTAAGCAATATATCAAGTTACCAAAAACGTCATAGCACTTCAACACACGAGAACAATTGCTAATTGTTATCAGAGAATAATTTGAAAATGAAATCGATTGTTTAGCAAGACCTTTCTCACGGCCGGAATATCTTGTTATCAAAAGCTGGTGACTCTCGTGGAATTTCCCAAGTTACTCGTGAAATAAAACAGACTAATCAACATTTTCCCCTTTTTTTCTTTATTAGAGACCTTTCTCCAACCACTCAGTTCGTTTCTTTATGAACTTTTGGCAAAACTTTCATTTTTGTTCTTGTAACTTGTTTGTATAAATCATTTATACAACTTAACCGTTCCATACAACTACGTCATGCTAACATCACAGTTTTAAGGTCCCCAACTCGCTTGTTTAAACTTGACTGGTTCAGAGGGATCAACAGTTGTATATCCGCCTTGGGAGTAACAGGCGCTGGAAAAAAGATCTTTTGTTTTGTTTACACTCGGGCTATGCGTTGCTGACGAGCTCTAACAAGACCGAAACAGATTTCCATTACTGCCAAATCCTTGGCACGATAGCTGCGCATGCGTTTTAAGGTTGTGTTCAGTTGAACCCCGATATTTCGTACTCTCGGTAACTCGAATTCTCTGCTAGCTCGAAGCAAAACATATTTCCCATGAATTTGCCTCATATTTTTACTGTAACTTTTTATAACTCCTACAACTCGAAACTCGATAACTCGAAACCCCGCTTAATCTGAGCGATGTTTACTTACCTACAGGTACTTCATTTTGTATTTTTACCCTCGATAACCCGAAGTCCATTTGTCAAAAGATTTTTGAACAAATGTTAAAGTGAGACTTAGCGCTAAACATTCTGAAGAGTAGTTACTTTATAGTACTTGTGCTTTTCATGCTTTCGTTTTGTTATGTCGTTCATATTGCTCTTTCATTGTTAGAAGTCTTACAATAAAACACGTATAAGCATGAGACCACCTTAACCAAGTGTTTCTGGTCTTTTTGTTTATAACCCCTATAACTCGAAATCCCGATATTTCGAAGTAATTTTAATTTTCCTTGGCAATTCGAGTTACCGGGGTTAAACTGTAGTTGTATAGCCTTCATCCTTTCATATTGTAATTTCCCCCGCCTAAATTAGTCTTACCTGTTTGCAGCTGGAAATACGTTGTAATAACCTTTATAGTTATGTATAAATGACTGATTGATTGACTGAAAACCATTTCAAGCTTACCATTTAATGACAGCCTCGGGAACACCATTTTTAGCCGATGGCAGATCTTTGGCTTTGAGAAAGTGAACATGAAGAAACCCCTTTCCAGTTGAATTTGATTGGTTCTCTTTGTAGTGACGTGCATCTACTTGGATCTGCTGAGCGTTGCTGTACATGAGGCCCAGTAGAATGCGGGGTTTACCCAGAGACTCCAAAGGGGGCTAAAGAACAAGAAGATAGAAAGATGGCACTGCAGTCATCAAAGTTGAGTTAGCAGTTATTGCAGCAATCACTCGGACTCTATGTGTAATCTTAGTTTTGATAGTAAACCACAAACTATTGTGGTTTATTTATCTGCGTGACAAATTCGTTTTATCGAAATAGGCACATTTTATCTTTGCACACTTTATATAACGCAAAACAAACAAACAACTGAACGGATAAAAGGCAAATTAAAAACTTACATTGTTTTAGTTATTTATTTATTTATTTGTAACGAAATGTTTACACGTTTATTGATTTAGAATCCACACTTTCCACCTAGATGTAGCTGTGACTTGGAATCATTTGGAATATGTTATAGATCATTTAAGTCACTTTCTGCGTAGGATAACTTTGGAGAGAGCTGGTGTTTGGGGAGGTTTTTCTAAAAAAATATAACATGCTTAGGTTCACAAACGTAGTTTTCCTGTCTCAGATGAGCTAGTGCGAACAAATACTATCAAATTGGTTTTAAGAACACAGGGAAAAATCAAGGCAGAGACACAAACAGTGCACTTTGCTTACTCAAAGCTTTAGGTTTATGAAAAAAAGATATGAATTGTGCTAAACTTTACATCTCCGCTGTCCAAAAAGATCCAATGTTGGCAGTTTTCCACTTTGTTATATATTAAAGTTAAAAAGTATCAAATTAGAGTTACATCTTAAGAACTAGATTTTATTTATTCGAGATAGCAACGGATTGTGTTTTAGTGAAATTGAGATTAGGTCTCATTAGTCGTGTAATTTACACACAAAAAAGAGGAGAGCTCAAGCTTCTTTTTTGGGCTTCTGCAATTCAGTTTCCAAATTAATGCTCTACTCTCTAGATCTAATTTCATGCTAACTTACGAATTGAAAACTCTTAAATAGTAATAGGACTGAGTGGAATTCATTTAGGTCTGTATTCAGTACGAATATAAAAACAATATTTGTTTTCACGAGCAATGGTAACACTGACAGTATAGGATGACACGAAGATCCTTTACAAAATTATTATAAAAATAACGCGGATTACCTTTAAAATAAATTGTATGTCCAAAGGGTAGTCCATCCCTTTCATAATGCACTGGGGGAACAAGCGAGTTACTTGGTCGGGCTCGCCCACGAGGTGAATGGAGAGAGTCACTTGGGATGAGTTGGCTAGCCCGTCGAACGTCACATGATCACCCTCTGTTCAGAATCAAATACAAGTTAAACTATAATCGATCCTTCCTCTTTTTTCGACCTCATTCATTTGGTTCATTTGATGTTTGGCACATTTAGTGAGTTTTTGTTTTACTTTCAGTCAAACGTTTCCATGTTATGATTTCCATGATAAACATAGCTAAATGAAGGGTGGAAAAATGGCCGCCATCTTGGATGTTTCAATGATCAGATTTTATTTAAATTCGAATTGAAAACTGCATTTAGATTTTGGTATCTATAATGTTTTTAGGAGTCATGGTGAAGTTGTAAGTAATTAGTCAGATTCTTTCTCAAAGTTGAATCTTCATTGTCAACACACAAAGAGAGTGTCTTAGTATAATGACGACATTAATCGTAACGTTACTTTATCAGCTTCAAAAGATGTGTTAACAAACAAATAACAAATGTACAAAATATTTTGGTATATGACCGAGCAACAAAAATTAAAAGCCAAAATCGAGGTGACGGATCAAATTGAACCCCATCCCCCTTTTCTAGGGTTAAACTGGCAGGCTAAGGTGATTTTGCCACTTAATACAGCAAGGGGAGGAGGGGTTTTTGAAGCAGTATAAAGTTAGAATATTTCTTGGAATGCAATTGTTCCTTGACAAAATAAATTTGCACAAAGACAAACAACAACTAGTTATCCGAAATATCAATTGTATAACAAGTTAAAAAAACCAAGATGGCCGTCAAATTGAATTTTTGTTGAGATTTTGCTTAACATTAAAAAAGAATTTGGTTGAAATGAGTTAAACAATTATTTAAGCAAATTAATGAAACGAATATGAAAAGCTACGAGTCTTCATTAACTATTGTTAAAAAAACTGAAAGTTTGACAGTAAAAGCTGTTTTCCCTCAATAAGTATGTTGATGCTAACGTCGTTTACTTAGTTTTAAAAGTTTCACTCGTTACGAAGAAACAGTTATGCAAAGGCGCTTTTGTAACTGGTAAAGAGGTAAGAAATTAGGCCGAAACAACCGAGGGGAGGATGAGGGTCAAAGAAACTCGCCCTTGCCAGTTTAATTAAGAGTTGATATCGATTTGTAGACTTTGTTAAAAGAAACTATTTAAAATTTTTTTTCATTAAACCATAGGGGCAAAATTTCTTTAACAATCCCTTGTGAGAAATGCTTTTTTAAACAATGCTCTTGAAAAAATGGGGAGAACCTGCAACTGTATTTTGTAATGAAAACAAAAGATAAACGTCCTGAATGCAGATTGTTGTAGCATTTCAGGACATCCCACCTCCGTGGTATTGAACCCTCTGCTGTCCAGCATCGCCAATCAATGTGACAGTAATTTCACCACCAAAATCAGCAACCATATTGACTTTCAAACTGATCTGGTCTACAAGAAGGCCGCAGCAGCCGATGTTAAACTGCCATTTCAAATTCCCAATGGCTGAATTATTCTTTCGTGCTATGTAAACCTGTGAAGAAAGAACTTCAGTCATCAGTTACTAACAATAGGAGGAGGATTCAGCTAGATATCGTGTGTGAAGACTCCTTGTTGAAACTTAGTTGGATGCTAGTTAACTTAATACCGTTATGAAAATGATTTGATGCTAGCTGGTGCTGTTTTTAATAATGACCATGATAATGGTAGTCGTGGTGGTGACGTTTATGTTGTTTGTGATGATGATGATGATGATGATGATAAAAATGATGATGATAAGAATGATGATGATGATGATAAAAACGATGATGATAAGAATGATGATGATGACGATAGTTCTCTAACGTTTAATCATAAGATAACAGAGCTTAATGTTAGTGATAAGGAGGATGTTAGCCAGACCTTAAAACTGACCGACAGAAATTATTTCTGGTTTTATTTTCCTTATGACATTTAAATCACGTGATATTCATGCATTTGCGAGCATAGATAGATATATGGCTTACTTAAAATTACATCGAAGCCCGAGGGTACAATTTAGTAACTTTTACAAAATATAAAATGTCAATAATGACCTATGATAAAACAAATGTTGAGAAGCCTGTGTTAAACATAGTAGTAAAAATGATTAATTTTGTAAAATTTCCTCATCCATGCTAGTATGAAAATATTATTTGCCCTGTGGGACGATTGTTTCGAAGGTTATAACTAGCATTATTTTTCTGGGGTAGCCATGTAACTTATGGTTGGGGTCGTCCACTATGGCGTCAAACAGTTTACTGCATAACTGACTTTGGTGTTCGGTTATTGGTGTTATGCCAAACACTATGGATAGTGCTCTTTTCTTGGTACGTGTGAGCTCCGTCTTAACGTACTTCGAAAGCGTGTTGTAAAAAGCAGGAACTCCGTAGTCTGCTGGAGATCGAAAACACGAAAGATGGAATAGAACAGTAGGTTGGATGGACATGGATGGAGCATGGATAATGCGTGATTTAAAATTGAAAGTTTGTGCGCGTTTAGAGAGAAGGTAAAATCTTCGAAATTTTCAGTTTTGAATTCAAAGGAAAACGTGAGTCCTTTGATCCTGGGAGACATTTTAACACTACAGAGTAAACCATGATTGTGAAAGTAAAGTTTTGGTAGTAATGTCATTTGATTGGCATAAAAGTCACATTTAAGTATTTCAAAGCTTAAATCAAAGCTGTTCTTACTAGACCAGTGTCCTCATCAATCCGTCTGTACACATTGTCCAAGGAGAAGAGACCCCGCTCCCAACTCGGCAGCACGCTAGTTGAGGATGGGTCGATTGTGTTGGACCAGTCTCTGTAATAGCTGTCACAAGTTGAGCTGTATCGCAACCTAAGCCTGCAGTTAGAATAACAGGTTACTGGCACAGTTTTGTTTCTTCGAGTCCTCCTTCTGTAGTTAGGGAAAGTGAGCAGTGACGCCAGTGTTAGTCAAGGGGTATTGAATTCATGGGTATAAACTTTCTCTCACGTAATATATTTTCTCAGTTTTTTTACAACTTCAAAAATGACCTTTTGAAAAACTGATAATGCGAAAGATTACTGTTTCTTTCATCTGATAAAAACCAAGTATAATGATAGTAGGAACGACTTCATCACTCAAGCATATGGAGTGGGTAAGAGTCTTTGCACTTTTTTACTAATCTCGACAATCCTGTTTACGCCGTGGGGAAAAAGTTGTAATTTTAAATCACTTTTTCATCCAAAAATTAAAACAAATCCATAAAATATGCTTTTGGTTTTTTTTAAACATTTTTCTATTGACGTTCGTTTGTCTTTTCTGGCAGAAGTAGGATTTAAGTTAATTAAACCGGAGGAGCAGTGGTTTGGGTAGCTCATGTTTTCAAACAAAATAAAGAAAAGTTTTTGAATATTGTATTTCAGGTAACTTAAATATCTTTTTTGTATAGAATTTACTGCTCCATTATTTATGAGATATATAACATATATTGACAAGATGTTACAAAAAAACAAAGTAATTTGAAAACCGGTATAACTATTATTCCTGCAGAACAATATCGTAAAAGTTTTTCATTCTTTACAAAAGGATAATGTCTCGTTGTTGTTTTAGTTCAACTCTAGAAGCTAAGGCGTTTGATAAAATACGAACTGTTGGAGGAGGATCAACATTACCCTCCCCCTGTCAATTCTTTCAATATGCCTTGTCCATTCCTCCTGGTAGATGTCACTTCAGAAAATATTTTTTGATCTTCATTTTGCACTGAACGTACCTGACTCCCTATGCATTACATATACATCAAATTTACCGATAGAAATTGAAACTGTAAACAGATATCACAAAAGCTCTGTTTCAACAATATCAAGCACAACTTGACAAAATCGCTCAATTAATCCAACGTTTCTAAATGTCGCCATTTTTCATTTTCATCTACATCTCTCCCCATGTCCCAGGTATTCCATTTAGCACGGTCAGTTGCGAAAGGCAAGCCTGGCGAGTTCGCATGACACAAATAACGCCTGCTTCGCAGCCAAGTGAGATTCATAAGCTCCTTAAATCATATTCTAATGCCTGCGATTAAAACAATTGCTTACAGAATGTTATAACAATAATTCTGAATACTTTAAGCTTATTCATGACCAAGCTATCCTTTTTTTAAATTATTATCGTGTAGTTGTCTTTGCATTTAGTGAAATGGTGTTCTTTGTGGTCTTTTCATTATTTGGGCAGTTTTTCACTTTTAAAAAAGGCATTCTTGCCGGAGGAGAAAAGACTTTCAATAATTACTGATTGGAAAGTTTTGTCAGTAGCCAATAACAGAAAAAAAACAGTCCTTCCTTTCGCCAAGGGGTGTTAACCAATCAGACATCGGCAACAACTAGCTTTAAGCTATTGACAACTCAAAAGCAAGTATGTAGGTGGCTTTATATATTGAGATATCATCCGGTATCAAAAATATAGAATAAATATACATGAGCTGAGCACGAAAAATTTGAAAGAACCGAAAAGAAAGCTATCACACTAGAATACTATCGGGCTTTGTTTTTATAAAACAATACATTGCATAAATGAAATATCTGCTGTGAGATAAAATTAGGTCACCAATTTGCCAGAAACAAAATGCTAAGTGGAAAAAAACTGTTTATGGTAGCTGAGGTTAAGAAAATTATGTTTTTTAACTATTTTATAGCGACAATCATTTCTAAGAAGCAATTTTTACTGGACCAATCAAATGCAAATACAAATATATTATATAGTACGTTTTCCACAGCTAAGGACGTTGGAAGTGTACAGTTTAGAGACATGCTCTGTTTAGAGTATGATCTTAATCACCCGAGTAAGCCTGTACCTCGACTCGATGACTTCTTCCTTGTTAGGTGTAAAAACATATCTTCCAGGGACCTGTGAATCAAAGAAAATAGATCTAGTACACTTGTTTGCTAATTTTAATTTACGATCATGTTCTTGTGTTGGAAGACATACACTTACCCAGAACATAGCTTCACAAAACTTTTATTTAAAATATAAATCCTTTGCAACAGTTCACTCGACCTTAAATAAAGGATGGCAAACGTGTTGTCTACTTTGTCATGCATGCATTTCAACTAGCTGTCATCACCTAAAATCACATATCGTTTGCTACACATTTATAGCTCCTGTATCTCAGATCTTAATTACAGCCGCAAGTCAAAAGTAACAAATAATGTCAAAAGAATATTAAAAACAGGAAAGGAAGAAATTATAATTGTGCAGTTTTTGAAGCCAGGTGAATTGACTTTTGGGTTTTATGGCAAAGTTTTGGAGTTTTCTAAGATATGCGTTTGATGGTAGGTTGAAAGGCCGATTGCTGGAAAATGATTGTCTTCCAACGAAACATCTTTCCAAAGGATTTACTCAAAACAATTAGTTAACGCTTTGTGGTAGTCTACAACTTGCTTAAAGAAAACAAAAACAGACCAAATTGAAAAAATTGTAATTATACGTACCTATTTTCTATTCTTCTTTAGTTCTAGATGTTTAGTGGTGAAAAAAGTAACGAATTTTGATTGCTCAGAAACAAATTTCTAGCTTCCTCAACGTATACTGCCTACGGCCACTTAGTTGTGAGTTTCCATCGTTTCATGCTCTGCTTAAGACATTGTAAGTAAAAATCGAATACTCGTTTTTGTATCTAAGCTGTTGAAATTTATCTAAATTTGCCGTTATAAAGTGAAATAAGATGCTTTCAAAGTGTTTTGTTCAATAAGCGCTGTCTTTCATTATGCAATTCGTAAATTACTTGCATTAAGTGCTTAAACCCTGTAATTTTTCTTTTGAACAAATGGATTATATATTTAAGTTCAAGTATCCCTTTCACACAAAAAAATATATATTTATGCAAGTGTTACTCTTCCAATTAGTGTGACCCGCTCTCAGTTCATCAGAACAACAGGTTAAGAAACTTGAACATCTTCACAATCCGATCTCACAACAATCCATAAGACGATCATTCTGAAGAACATCTGGCAAACCGAAAAATGTAAATTATAAAAGTCCTTTCTAAAAGATAGGGAAATTTTAACTTCCGTTGTTTGAAGCGCGAATTTTAGCAAAAAAATCCGTTTACCGAACAAATAGGAAAAACTCAAGGAACCTCAAGTGGTGGAACCTGGTGCTAAACATGCAACAGTTTAAGTTTACGTGTAACCTTGTCTAAAAATCATAGAGAAGAGAGGTAATGGCCCAAATATAATGGCAGACAACGACGGTCGACACTGCAACCTGAGTGTTTCTGTTTGTGTACGTTATAACTTTTCTTCCATTCGGTAATATCCTCTCATGCACGTGCGCGGATGTCCTCACGCAGCTGTTCAGCATCGAAGTCACAACGTTATATAGTTTAAAGGGCCATAACTTAAACACAATGACACAATTATCTTTTGTGGTTTACAACTTTAGAAATCCCTACAAAAAATACTAGGATTTCAACACTACTGTGTTACTGAAATTAAATAATTCACGAACACAACACAAAAATTATAAAGTAGGAAAAGAACAGCTTACAATGGGGGACTATAATAGGTTGAGAACACATAAACAACAGAGACGAACTACTTTACAGCTTGGTGCCGTAGACACCTGTAAACTGACGGAGAGAGATTTGCTGCTGCAGTTTTGTAAAGAAATTATCGACACGATAAAAACGAATGAGAACATGGTATTGCAGTGTTACAACAGCGTCTTATAATCCCGCATAGTTTTCTTCTGAATGTCAAACAAAACGGTCGCATCGATTGACGAAAAGATGTCCATCTTACGTTTTCATACCTTTCGGTTTCCAATTTCATTGTTGGAGCCTTCTTGCTTGCTGAAAGCCATTAGTTTAACTTTGCTCTTTTCTGAGCAATTTTCTGCCTGTTTACAAATTTTTCAAGACAGAACAAGATGAGATTCTAACGTCAGTGATGATGGAATGATACTGCATCCGGTGGACATTAGCCGAAAACCGATTAATTGTGATATACGCACTTAAAATTTGTGTAACAATGAGCCATTTTGTGGAACATTTTCCTAATCTCGTAAAAACATCTCACCTTTTGTACTTTAATCTTTTTATGACAACGCGATGAGCAGCTAATGCATAACCCTCACTCAGTAACACGATTTTGTTCTTCTTACTCGTTGCACCACGAGTCAAAGCTTAGGTTCCATTTATTTTTCTTTTTTCTTTGATGACTGTCATATTTGGGATTTGTTTCCGGTCTCACGCGGTCAGTGCCCCTGGTGGTGATACGATAAGTCGGAACGCCCCAATTGTTTTTCCTTTTTTTTCATCGCGCAATTTTAATTTTGAGAGTGGAGTTCGGATGAAGGAAGTAGTTTGTGTGTTTTTCGACTTATTTGCCGTGTATCTCAACAAGTTATTGTTTCCCTCGTTACATACAGTTTGCATACACATCGGTGCATCAAGGGTTTAAACAACTGAATACAACCTCACTTCACTCTCCACTCGTACCACGAGTAAAGGCTTAATGAGCCTCTTGTTATTTCAGCAGTTCTCTTCCTAGTCTTAATGTTTAAACAGGGTTTTTGATTTTACCTATGCTCTAGAAATGGGAACTGTCACGATATTATATATATGCGTTCCTTGATGTGCACACTACTCTGATAAAATAAGACTGAGAAGAAGTTCAGCAGTTTATTTCTGTGAAAAACAGTCAAAACTAGCCCTTTTAAGTAGACAAGGAAACGAACTCCTGGTGGAAGCACAACAGTTGATAAGTTGAAGTTATTTTGTAACAAAAGCTATCAGCATTATAAAAGTAATATCTCATTGCACATGGGAAAGTAATTATAGTTATGCCTTCCAGCGTCGGTCCGCCAATGAAAACCAAAAAATATGATACCCTAGCAAATGAACAAAGAAAAATTTTGGGGGCGTGGAGGTCTCCTAGATATCTAACCAAACCGTGGTTTTCAAATTTCAGACGGCAGGAATGCTTTTAAGAAAGCAGCGAAATGTTTAGCAATTTGCTGATGCTTATAGTTCGTCCGTCGTTGTTAAAGAAAACCACAACTCCGTTAATGTGTCACTCAAGAGAAAACTGAAATATAAAATTAATGGATTAAAGTAAACTAAAAACACCGTACAGAGTCAAATAACACTGGCCTGGGCTTTCCTCCTCTGACATTTCAGTTGTACACTTTAGATTCTGTTTGCCTCGAACTGTTCAATTCCAGATCTTACAGACGCTAGTCATCAAGATCGGTTACCATGATAACCACAATTTCAAAGGTCGCTTTGTGCATTTAAAAATTAGCTTGCTATAAAGGCTTCTATACCATGTAATGACAATTTAGAAAGTGTATACTATTTGAAAAACAGTCCAAGGTTTTATTTTTTAAGATTTGCAGAAAATATGCCAATCCTTGTTCAAACAATGCATTAATTATTTTGGGTTAATTTTTCATTTTTTCATTTTTTTTACTGTCTTAAGCTACGTGTACAGTTTCATCTGTAAACCATTACACATGCTGGAATTAAACTTAAAGGACTTATAGATAATCAAAGTTAATTAATTTGATGTGGTTTAATTAAGATATGACGTCGTCATTACATCATAAAGACGTCATAACTGACAACATATCCGTTAAGAAACAGAGAAGTCTAAAACGTTTTTGACCTAAAAACAATATATAATTGCTCATGATCGATAAAGAAGCCTCTCTTTTAAGATACACGACAATACAGTTTGGCAATGCATGTTTTTTGCCCAATTTAGGGAAGTTTCAAAGTTGCAACCTCACATTAGCTCAAAAACTTCAAGGTTGTCTATTCATCCAAAATCCTTGTATGAAATGCCATTTATGTTGTTCAAACATTTGCTGATTTTTTTACATTTTGAAATATAAATTTACCGGGAAACCCTTCAAAGTCTGACACAGTACAAAATACATGCCAGTTATCTTGGATTTGTTAGAAACGTTTTGTACAATAGCTATAACGTCGAAAATAACGTGCAGAGTAACTTTGTTTCTAAAAAACCCCATGATCCAAGTCAAGACTAAGAACTGATAAGTGTTTGAAACAATTTGTTAGTACTTTAAGAAAAAAAACGCAAAATTTCACCAAACGTGGCGCTGAAAAATGTGTTGCCATGACAACCAAAGAAAACATGTTTCCAGAACTCTGTTATTTAAAAAAATTGGGGAAGAGTCACCAGAATCGGTGCCTATCCGCCCCCTGCTCATTGGGTAAAAACCAATTGAAGTGTATTGTTAAAATAGCGAAGATTTTCATTAAGTTAATAAGATTTTTCTGTCTAAAGTTTTTCCTTTAAGGAGCAGGCGTAGCTCAGTTGGTTAGTGCGCGGCCTTCGGAGCTGGAGGTTCCGGTTCGATCCTCGGTGACTCCAGCGTCTGCTTCGACTTTCTTCTGATTTGAGTAGCTTGAGCCTTAAATACCCGTAAAACGGAGCACTGCCAGAGGAAGGGTGGTAAAGTGCGCACCGAGGGCCACAAGTTTATCAGTTCTTTACTGTCACGTGCTACCCTCGTTAAATAAGGTCGCTTTACCTTTTTACCTTTAAGCTAGCTTTTAGCTCAGTGTAGCATCCACTGTAAAAATAATTTGCTTTAATACGTATGGATTGTTTACAAGGTGCATAATTTTTAACTATAAGTGAAATTCTACAAACCATGGAAAATATATTAGTATGGAACTAAATTGACAACAACTGTATCTCATTTACCCGTCATTTGACCTGAATACCAATGACACGAAACCAGAACAGCACACGACTAATTAGTTTTCATTAAACAGCCGAGTCAGATATGCAGTTTGTGAGAGCCTACTATGATTTATGATACAGTTATAACGGGTATTGCGCAGTGTAATTTTTTTTGAAACAGGTCAGTA
This sequence comes from Umimayanthus nakama, assembly GCA_027574985.1. Taxonomy (NCBI): domain Eukaryota; kingdom Metazoa; phylum Cnidaria; class Anthozoa; order Zoantharia; family Parazoanthidae; genus Umimayanthus; species Umimayanthus nakama. The sequence goes on along the minus strand of JAOBRG010164432.1, from coordinate 1,375 downwards.
TTCAATATAATATATTTGCAATTAAACGTGAGAGAATAATTAAATATTTAGAGCAGCTTGACTATTTTTTAAGAAAGATATTATGAAGAAGCTTTGTTGTTTCAAGCAAATCACGAAATGCGAATACTAAAAACCCTTCTTAAAATGCGGCAAATTATATGTACGCCCACATGTTCAAAAATAAGGTTTCTCCTTACAGATACTGTAGCCCCATTAAATGATAGCTGATCCTTAGCTATGAAGTGCAGGAGGAGCTGCAATAACAATGTAATGTACAGAACAAGTAAACTCTTACGCTTTTCATTGTCTGATTGAGCTCAGCTGCATTTAGCACCAGAAGAATTTAAGCAGCTAAAAACGAAACCAAACAGCAAATTCATGCAGCAAATGAGCATGTTGTCGAACTCAGTTGCCATACACGAAAGCAACTGATCGCGAGTGTAATGGAAAACTGTCATACTTCAGATATACAAGAAAGACTAGAAAATGTGGTTCATAAATGCAAACGATTGTCGATCAAGATGAACTCGATCAAGTTAAGCAGGGAAGGTATTGTCACTTGGTGCTTTCTGTAAACTGATAGCTTCGTTATGATGATGATAGTTGTTTGGAACAAAAAAGGTAAAAAAAAACTAGTTAAAATAATAAGATTGAAAAACAAAAATAACTGCAAGTTAAAGCAAAGTGTGATGTTGCAGGTATGGCACACCATAAGTAAATTATTTTCTTTTAAAAGACTAACAACAAAAAATTTGCTGACTCTGAAGAAGCATGCTGGTCTTTTTCATTATCCTTATTTTTACCTTATCGTCTGTTCCTTCCTTGGGGAAATTTTGTTGCTCATAGAGAATGAGGTTGCTTTTGCTCTTTTCTCCCATTTCAGGAAAAATAGTTGCAAAAAGGAGAAGATTTTAAAACTAAAGTTTAGCGACAACCTAGCGCTATCGCATCCGTTGTTTGTTGACAAGGCACTTATTAATGCGTGGTTTTTGAAATCATATTACAACAGTGAACGGTATCATTGAACTCCCATTTCAAATCACATGATTGGTTTGTGTTAGTTATGACATGTTTCCTGGTTAAGTACAGATAATCAAGAAGAGTCATTTAAAATACAGACATATAATTCAAACTTCTACGCCTAATGTCGCGAATTGTAATTAATTGTAAAATGCAAGTTGCCGATTAAAAAGATCGGTGCAGCTACTTTCTTCATGCCAAAAATTTTGGTAATGACTTAATTAAATTCTCATTTATTTCCAAAAGGCCAATTCAACAAAGAATCATGCGTAAAAGTAGATTAAATTTAACCTTGTTCTTGTTTTGAAATTGTTACATATTTTTCAAGCAAAGAAGACATAGAGATTTAAATTCG
>JAOBRG010164431.1:0-25473 GCA_027574985.1 Umimayanthus nakama | reverse complement strand
ATATCCAACATTGTCTGACATTCACTTCTATTTATCATCACAGAAAGGTGAGTAGTGGGTTTATCTTACATTCAACACCTCTACCTGACATTCACTCCTATTATCATCGCAGAAACGTGAGTAGTTGGAATAGCATGAGAATATCCAACATTGTCTGACATTCACTTCTATTTATCATCACAGAAAGGTGAGTAGTGGGTTTATCTTACATTCAACATCTCTGCCTGACATTCACTCCTATTATCATCGAAGAAAGGTGAGTAGTTAGAATAGCATGAGAATATCCAACATCTTTGTCTGACATTCACTTCTTTTTATCATCACAGAAAGGTGAGCAGTGGTTTTGTCATACATTTAACATCATCGTTGTCATCACAAAAAGCATTATCATCATATTCATTTTGTATCACAAGAACTCAGTTGAAAGCTTTACCGTCTCCTAAAATTGTTTTCCACTTAACACCTTGAAGTTAAACTTTTTCTCGTGATTGGTCGTAAACTAACACAAACTGTTTTTGATAGTAGTTTGCAGTTTATATCTGGATTGTCACCACTGGTCACAAACATGTATTCGGGGTTTAATAAAAGGTATTAAAAATCTTAGAAGTTTCCGATGGTGATATTGGGAGTATCATGCTTATTACCTGGAACGTTCCAGCAGCCATTGCACACGGAAAATGAAAAATCTTATCACAATCTGCTATTGCACAACCAATACTCGCACCAAAATGCCCGCAGTGACCACATTTCTGAAAGAGATAAATCAATTATGTCAGCTTTCAACATGCATAAAATATTTTTGCAAGATAGTTCTGAAAGTTGACAGTTCACAAAGAACTACCAATATAATCTTCTATAACACTTGTGGCTGATTTTCCCTGACTTCAATGATCAAGTCTGCAACTCTGCTTTTATTTTCTAGATTTTTTCATGTCTTGAAAACGATTTATGGATAAATTTCATGACTTCTTCCTGTACTGTACTGAACACGACTCAACTCTGACAACCAGCTTTTCTAAGAACTAGCCTTCTAATGTTTGGACAAAAACTTGCCTTTGACAGCAACTTGTTAGATATGTCCATCCTCAAATCCTGTGCTGAGTTGGCTGCTATGGAGGCAAGAGTCCATGCAGCACACTTCTCGTGCACCCAAATAAAGCCCTTCTGATCACATAGTGTTGACAATTCTGGTTCGTTCTCGTATCCAACACTGAAGCAACTCTCTGTAAAGCAGGTTCTCTCGGTGTCCTCTGATGATGTCGCACCGTTAACAGATGCTGGCCGGACATATGGACTTGTTCTGTGGAGAATTAATTTTTCAATTACTTGCTTCAACTAATATTTTCCTAATGAATACCAATTTCTATGTCAGTGCTCCCATCAACGTATGTATGTGCATCCCTGATAAGCCACATCCAGAACACATAGTTATACCATAGCTTCACAAGTGTTCCAAATGGAATTTAGACTGTCCGTATACAGATATTACAGGAAAGCTCCACAACTAGCTATAAACCCTTCCTAGTGCTAAAAACATCTTATACTACAGTAGTTTGAATTAACTTTTTTGTTTATCATGATCAAATCCATTAAACACACACAAAGGCACAAATGGAAGCTCATCGAAATTGAGATGGAAGGAATGAATGAAGGTTTCTTTTTCTTCCATCTGCTTCTGCTTCCGTCAAGCTTCTGAAGTTTCCATCAAAGACGTAAGCCAAAAAACGGAAGCGGTAGGAGAAAGTTTGAGCTGACAACAGTTCCAGTTTACTAGCATAAAATCGTGGCCGATGCCCCACAAATCTGAGTTTTCCATTCTACTTCCTTTGCATGGCTTACACTAAAACCTGACTTTCTTCCACGTTCATCATTACATCAAAGATGATTGCTCTTGCTACTAGGTTTCAATAAGTGTAAGGAATCCCAGGGAATTACTAAAACTTTGCAGCAAAAACGCCAAGTTACATGATTACAAATGGGAGTCGAAACTACACTTTAAAGCATTTTTGTAATATGCTTTCATACACTTTGATTCACTTATTGTAAAGTCCTGCAACTGATGTTATGCAGCTAAACAACTGAAAAAGTAGCTTTTTACATACCGGTCATGGAGGGAAGGGCTTTTAGTCGGACTTTCTCTGTGAGTATTCCACAATCCTTCATGAGAGTGAGACCCAGGACTTCCTCTAGAATCTAATGGAGGACTTGGCTCCCTAAATTCACTGCCAGACCTGGGGTCACCACGAGTATAATACGACTGCATCAAGTAGGATTTCCTGTTTAAATTGATACTGCTTGGGTATGTGTGTTCTGGTGAGTAGCTCGAGTTTGAAGACGTGCTTGGCATTATAGACCGGGCAGCTGAATGGTGCTCCACGCCTGATAACCTGCCGAAGCAGATCAGTTTACCCTGCCCAAGTACGCTGCCACTGACGCAGTTGCACAATGCACACTTCAATCTGTACAGTGAGGAGCAACATAATTAGGTTGCAAGGTTGTCATTATGTTCAACAATGGGTGGTTACAAACTAAAAATGTACTAGGCTACACTGACTGCTAATTAATTTAAGTCAACACAGGGCTCCAACTTTTGAAGTCCAGTTACTTAACTTCGTTTGCCAACTGCAGGCATCTCTTGTGGTGAAAAAGAAGAACAACCTTTATTGTAAAATGAAACGTATCTACCAATGAATATGCTGTGATTTTCTACTTACAGGTACATACTGCTTGTTTCTGACAATTCAGACATAACAGAAAGTGACAAGCAACAATTATTTTGTTCTGTATTATCTTTAAACATTAACTCACATAATAGCAACAACATTCCAAGTAATACACTATACAATAAACAAAAAAACAATGTCTTGATGTTAACTTCTTGTGGTACTCACACAAAAGAAGGTTCCTTCAAATGAACACTGTTGTGTTTCTCTTCTCTGTAGCTGACATCTGGTGATAGCTGGATAATGGTATAAATAACAAAAGTTAAACTTGTTACAAACAAATCTCGATACTCTCTTGTGGCCTTGTGCACGATACTGGTGTGCCTTTCTGTCACATCTGGATATCTGATCATGCCAGCTGCAGCCCAAAGGCAGCTGCAGCCTTTTTGCAGCCCCAGAAAAGCAGCTACATCATATGCTGATCAAAAGGCATCAAATAAACACGGATTTTTCAGCCCACAGTGCATTCTCAGGCTTGTTGCTTTTGAAAACAATTCACCGAACGTATTTTATTTGTGGGTGAAGTAGAAACAAAGCAAAAAAACATGAGGCCCATGGGCATTTGATGTTTTCAAATTGATTTGTATCCTTAAAATAAACTTGTTTTTGTAGTGTACGCACCTTTTGTCGTTCAGTTGCAAAGTTACAGGAAGTTCTATTACAAAATTCTGTACAAAAATAAACAGTAGTAGACTCTTGAGAATATTTTCAAGTTCCACTCAGGATTAAAATACAAAATGTGTGGCACTTGTCACCTTCCCTTGTGCAGAGTTCAAAATGTCTACTGGCATCCAAAATGGTACAAAAAAGCAGAAAAAGTTCTAAGCAGTCAAAAATTGTTCTACATCAGTCAGCTGAAATTCAGTTTCTAACAAACAAAGTCATCACATCTTTTGAAACTCTGGCAGGAGGAAATACATGCAAATGAGATGAACCGACAGGTATGAATAAATAAATAGTTTTATTTTAGTCGATTTATAATGTGGGGAGAGGTTGCCCCCATTTCCAAGCCAAGCTCTGATGTTAAAAACACTCAACTACAGTCCACAACACCAGCATTAACCTACTCCTATCGACAAGTGTGTAGGTTCTGTCTGTAGACATCTTAACAATTACTTGAGTTAAGCGATTTTTAGTATGCATGAACGAACACCAGTACCGTGTGCAAGGCCTTAATAAACTTTATTTTAAAGGCATGTTTCAGTCTTCCCTCATTCAACTCCCATGTAAAGTCTTTCAAAATCAGTTCAAACAATGTTCCCCATATTGAAACCATATATTAATTCAAAGGACTGTACATAGTGTCCTGTTTAGTGTTCTATTAAGCAAACATCTGGTAAGTTTTTTCTAAATATTAGGGTCAACTTTCTGTTACTAGTAATGTCATTGTCTACTGGAAGATCTCACAAGAGAGTTGAAAAAGCTGCAGAAATGGAAAAGCATAGAAAAGAAATGAAGGACGGTGGAAGGAATGAGGCAGAACAGTGGCGTACCTTGATTCTCTTGATAGCTTTTTCTTCAGTGTCCATCTCTCTATCACTGTCACTAGAAACCGTCATTGATGAACTATTTGAGTTGTGCCTGTGAAGTTTTAGCAAATGCCCCAAAGTTAGATCAAATCTCAGTGTCACGTGTGATTGACTCCTTCATTTTATACTTCATACAGATTATCCATTTTATGATTTGATACATTTTATATAAACATAGGACAAGATATGGAGATGTACCGAAAGTTTAAAACTGTCCCACAGTTTTTCAATAGTTTAACAGCCATTGGAATCATATGAATGTTAGTTTACAAGTATATTGTGTATAACTCAGGGACACATTTTTTGGAAGAAAACTAGTCGATCATTGCATTAGTTTGAGCTTGATTGTTAATTATATGTAGATTGTTTATGGAATCATGAAGATTTTTTAGCCAGAGCTTAGAGAACAGTTAGTAGCTTAAAGCTTTGACAATTCTGAATCTAATTTTCAAAGAGCACATCGATGAAAGCTAAAATGATTGAAAAAATGGTTTGAAGTGCGATTTCTCATTTGATCATGATCTACTTAGCTTGGGATAAGTTTCTACTTTTTGATATACCTTTCCCTTGGGAAGTTTTTCCTGGGTCTGCCTCTCTTCGCTGGTATGAATGCCGCCATCTGACAACCAATAGGCATCGACATGTCACCACCTCTTGAAGAATGATGTTCTCTTGTTTCCTTGAGAAAAGTATACGCAAATAAAATTCATGTTTGTTTACTAAAATGTTTACCCAAGTATAAATAATTTAAAATTTTACATTATTTGAACCAGTGACTGAATGTTACTGAATAAATTATTTTCAAAGACAAAAAAAATTGGGGGTGGGAGGGGGGGGGGGTTCTGGTGAGAAAAGAATGTAAATGACTTTTGATCTAATTCTCAACTCTACCTATAAATGTAGCTACAATATAACTTCTATCTCTTCCCAACCATTGGGAGAATTGAACATTTCATGCAAAGTCACTAACTTATTTTTGCACTGACATCTTTGATTAATTGCAGCAGAGTGGTGCCGAGGGCTGTGGTTGTTACAAAGTTTACTGTATCCTGTGTTAGTTTTGGTGGTGGAAGGGGGTGACAGTGAAAAGACAGGGTTCTCACCAAACTCTGACAGCAAAGGGGCACACTTTTCAGCATAATTATCATTATTAAATACCGAGCACTGGATATTGAAATTCCAGTAATCCGATTGGCTCTCTACTCACGGTATAAATCCTATTTATTAAATACCGAGCACTGGATATTGAAATTCTGGTAATCTGATTGGCTCTCTACTCACGGGATAAATCCTATTAACTGCAATAAGTCCCAATATGAAAACTGAAAATTGTATCACGAAAAATCTCCCCTTAAAATGGCCGAAAACTCGACTCAGTAGAAAACAGAATTCGAAATATTTTTATTCAGTGTTTGGTATTTAATAAAACAATTATTCCACTCACACTTGTTGGATATGAGCTATGATAGCCGACTCGGTGCTTCGCACCTCGTCCACTATCTAAAAGCTCATATCCAACGCGCGTTCGTGGAATAATTGTCAAATACTGCAATATGTCCAAATATGGAAACTGAAAATTTTATCACAGAAAATATCCCCTTAAAAAGGCCAAAAACTCGACTCGGTAGAAAACAGAATTCGAGATATTTTTATCTGGTGTTTGGTATTTAATAAAACAATTATTCCACTTGCGCTTGTTGGATATGAGCTTATGATAGCCAACTCGGTGCTTCGTATAATTGTTAAATATACTCATTTGCATAACTGCGATATATACTATAATACAATGTGTTTAATAGTTATTAATTTTGCATTATTTTGGGCCTATTCTAAAAGCTCGGCTACCAATAACAACTTGCATCTTTTAATAATAATGTTGCAAAACTTACTGTTAAACAATTCGATGGTTGCTTCTGGTCATCTATAAACAAAGAAAAAACAAGAAAAGCCTTTACATTTAATTTGGTTGAATGTAGCTCTGACAACTTAGTTACATAATAAAGGAAAAGTCATTATAATTATAAAATCTTTCTAGATACATATAACAGCTCTTGATCATGGCTTAAGTTTATGTTTTCTGAGTTAGCATACAAATCATTATTTAATAAATTTTTATACATCATATATACATCAAAAATTGTGTGCCATGTATAGGTAGCAAAGATTACAACTTACTACAGTTATAATAAAGATTATATAACCAGGGGGCTTCTCTTTTTACCTGCAGGGTGGAAGTTAAAAAAAATATCATAAATTTGTACATTTCAAACTAAACTAGACCAACCTGTCATGTGATTCATGTTCTTTGTTGATCCTCCATACATTGACGTTTTAAACCAGTCTGATAAAAAAAAACTCACATGAGCTGTTATTGCTACTTCATAAACTAACACATAAAAAAATTTGTTACCTCAATTTTCTAACAACTTAAAGCAAAATCTTGCAATGTTTTTAAAAGTAAAAATAGAAACAAAACCTGCTTTCAAAAAAGGGAAGAAAGTTTCAGATCCTAGACTTATCAGTGAAATAATATTTTTATCTCCCTCCAAAATGAAAACTCATTGGCCAGACAAGGTCTGTAACTCACACATTGGACACATCTCAAAATTTGTCAGGCCAAAAGCAACATCAAGCTTTAGTCTTACCTGGAGGCTGCACCCTGTCGTAGTGGTACGGATTTACACAAACTTTTTCATTCTTAAGGTCATAACCATACTGGCAAAAGTCTTTGTGCCTCATCTCCATTTTGTGCACATCTGGCCATCTCCATAAACGAGTGTAAATAACATGAGGAAAATCCTTCTTTTCCCCAACCTGAAGACGGCCGTCCATAGTCCTTGTCACGGTGACACATTTTGATGGCTGCCTTCCTTTTGACGTTACAGCCACAATAAGAGAATCTAGTTCATAGAATTTCTTTTTCAGTTTCTTCACAAGGGACTCGATAGCCCTTCTGCTAAAGCTCTCTGCATCAGGCCCTTGGTGTCGATAAACTGAATGCCACAGCAAATTTCGTACAATGATTGGACATGGGTCAGCTGAGCAAGGAATGTTACTTGCCCCTGCCACAGAATTGACTGGCGTATGTTCAACATAACGAGGCTGTGGTTCACAAGTTGTTGGAGGTGGAGTCGGCGGCTCTGGTGAGGGTGTTGTGCTCTCCTTTATTACAGCAACAGAAAAACTATCACAGCTTGAATGACTCGACACAGGGCTAGTCTTTATTGCAAGAGATGAAGCTGAAAAAACAAAATCATACAATTTATCAAGTTAATGGGTTGACATTTAGACTTGTATTTCAACAACCACTCAGAATCTCTGCTGCAATAGTTTGAGCAACATGGCAAAATATAGCTCGAGCTCTCTGAAAGGTGTTGATTGATGCATTATATATAATATGGACAGTCAAGTTTGTCTGTCACTCAATGTGCATAGACTCCAAATTGTGACCCCCGCCAGGCGGGTCTAGCCCGCATTTGAATGTTTAAACCCACTGACCTAGTGCAACTGAGTAAAAACCTGCATTAAATTTTGTGTTCAAGCTCCGCATTGTTTTTTTAGCTTTGACTTCTACAAACAACAAACAAATGACACATAAAACAAGCTGAAAACTACTTGCATTGTGAATAAAATATTTTTCAATGTAAATAACATGTTTCAATTCCTCATTTAACTGCATGGTGCTGACAAGCAAGTAATTTGTCTCAAAACATGCAAAATGGCCATTTTAGAACCCCTCATTTTCAAAAATCTCTATGGGGGTATGCTCCAGATTTCCCTGGAAACTCGTGCCTTTGGTACTTGTGCAAACACAGATGACCAACATATAATTTGGGGTTCTCAAATTTTGGGTCAATGAGTGTGCATGTTTCTGTAGAACACTGTTTGAAGACCATTCATGCCAGTTTGAACAGTAATGGGGGCCTTGGTACATTTAACTTATTTAATTAATATGATGCATTCTGTTTCACTTCCACATATAGAACCAAACTGGATCATTCACCAATTATTATTGGCACAATTGCAGCTCAAGAAACCACATCGATCAGTTGTCAGAATTTGGAAGTACAAATGGTATTTCACCAAAAGAAATAAAACACAAGTTATACAGAAGGATTAAAGCTTGGTTTTAGATTTGATCTGCTGCCTTTCCTTCCATAGCCTATTCACAGGGAAGGTGCTATGAAGTATGCCGAAAGGAAAAGTGTGAAGATGTCACGTGGCAGATAACTTATGATCAGGCTTTTATATTTCTTGGTTTATGATTATTTTTCAAAGCTTAAATAGTGTAGCTTGGAACAAACTGAAAACAAAATGTGTCATACAATTTATTCTAAACATTTCTAATTAACTTTTCAACAATACAAAACAAAAATACCATTTTTAGGCCACACTCAATAAACTGCAGCCCCCATTTCAGTAAAATACAACAAAAGAGTTTCAGACAAGTTTTGATTCAGAATACACTTGGTTAGCAGCATTGCAACTTTCCAAATTGCATACATGTAAAATAAATATAAAATATCCCTAAATTAAAGTAATTTCATGTCTAAGAGGTGCTCTGCAACTTTACGCAAACAAAAAGAATAACCTGACATCCTTGAGCAAAGCAAACAAAGTTTCTACTGATAGTTCATTAATAAAATTCACAATAGTCAATAGTCCCAGTTGAACTCGATGTTCAATGAACTACATTGAACATAAACTTGTCTTGAGCTATAGCTTAACTACAGTTTGACTAACAACTAGAATACAGCTTGGTTTTCAACATTCATACATGTACTTGAGGAAAGTAAACAGCAACCAAAACATTTCTGAATACATTGTGGAAAACAACTTCAATTTTGCAACATAGTTCATAAAGTCCATGGTACTCTAGCAGACTACAGAATGATGGACATGACCTAGTATGTGAAGCAAATCAGAGACAATATCTCGAGTCTGGCTGCAGGCAACACTCAATATCGGAAATAGTTCGACAAGCAAATGTCTGTACTTACCAAGCTTTGGTCAGATGAAAAACTACAGTTGTAATTCACTGAACTTGTGACTACCATAGCCAGGTTTGTGTATCAATCATGACAATTTAGCATCAGCAATGGTGATTCAAAGTTGAACAAATATTACAGGGAATGTTCTAGTGAGTAATTCAAGGTACTGTAAATAGAAATATTAATGCTCGATGGGCAAAATTAAATTTTATGTTATTTATCAGTGTTCAGTGTTCGCAACACAAAATTTTAATATTTTTCTGCCATTGCAAAAAGCTGCCATCTTGGTATATCATTGGATCAAGTGCACAATCTAGTTCCAGGCTCCTACAACATGTTTCAGGAGCAGGCAGCAAATTTTTCTACCTAGATTCATAAAACTGATGAAAGCTTTCTTCTTTACATACATGCATGTTTTATGTATGGTTTGACCAAGGACATGGACAGTGATTGCCCAACGGAGATATTTAATCAACAAAGGTCAGTCTTGAGTTAACTTAGGGTCAATTTTCATTCATGATTTCAAAAAACAGTCAAAACAAAGTTTTATTTTATTAGAAATGTTTCTATTTTATTTCTGTGAAAATTGGATTAGGTGTATCATAAACTGAGAAATTTTAAGTTTTCTAACGCAAATAAATGTTACAGTTAAATATAAATGGCCTATGAGATGTTGATAACCCTTCTCTTGAAGCTACTTGATAGTATTAAATTATTATAGCCATTTTGCTATGTGAAGTAACAATGACATGGAGCCGACCTCATAGGTACGAACGGCTGATACACATATACAGCTATATTGACCCATATTCAACTACATGTATGAACACCTCAAAGGTGCACGGTAGATTTCTACTTTTGCAACATAATTACATGAACATATATTTTCCTGGCATTTTTATCCCTCTAAAGTTATTTTGGGTTGTTAGGACCCCAAGCTTTATTTTATAAACACAATCTCAATGCAATTTTGGAAAAAATAAGGATAAATAAAGAAGATGTGTTTCAAGATCAACCAGTCTAGGATATTTCATAAACATTTCTGTATAAACTACCAGAATCTATGAAGGAGTTGAAGCCTTGTAGAAGAATCAATCTATGAAAATAACATCCAATATGCACATTTCAGAGCTAGTTCACAGGCTATCAACACACCAGCAACGAAACAATCCCAAAGGGAGAACTATTAATACCACATATAATGTGAGTGAATTACTTATTAGCCATGTGCTGCTCTATTTAAAACGGCTAACATAATTCCAGTCAAAACATACAAAACAAACAAGAGGCTTTCCCACAGCCTAACTCTTGCCTTGCTGTGAACTTGCATGGTAACTTTGAAGTAGCTTGAAGCAGAGAATACTTCATTCTCACTTTTGCACTGCAATTTTATAGAGTATTTTAGAAGAAAATATTAACAATCCTACATGAAGTGGAATGAAACACAAACATAAGGTGTTGCATGTTGCTCGTGCAAAAAAATGGCCAACACAAGGTTCCTGCAGCTAACACCTGATCAAATTTAAGACCCTTTTGAGACCTTTTAGGACCCTGCATAAAATACTTAATACCAATATCCGCATACCTACATGTATGATTTGACAACGATGACAAAAGACAGCCAATTTTCAATAATATTTTTCTTGTGCACCACAAAAAAATTGCTGACAAGATATAAAAACCATTTTTGAGCGAAATATTAAGACCTTTTTAAGACCTAGTGAATAAATTTCGAAAATTTAAGACATTTTCAAGGCCTTAAAAAAGCAAAATCAAAGTTAAGACTTTTTAAGACTTTTCAAGACCCCGTGGGAACCCTACAACAGATATATGCTGATCAGGATTGTTTGTATCATGTTTATATATGTTACTTGTAATGTCTCTGATTTCTGCTAATAATTATATTTATTTACATTGTATTGAAACAATTCAGTTTGAAGATGGATAAAAAAAAACTTGGTTTACTTTACGTCAGGGAGGAAAAAAACCTTAATTAAGATCCACCAGGATTTGAACTGATGCCTTAGGACAGTTGAGGAGACTGAGTCCAGTGCACTAACCATTGCCTCATCATGCATAGGACATTTGCAACAAAAAATTTAAACATTTAAAACTCAATGCCTTTTAGTCCAAGCAATAAGTGCAAATGCCAACTTAATTTAAATTTTGCAAGCGTCACACAGGTACTGCAGGTGATTTAGGCAAATGATTCTAGACACCAGAGAGCTTATAAATTAATCGTAATGCTCTTACTGATCTGTCAATTCAAATGTTACATATTAAGTATGTTTTATTTCTAGATATCAATATCAGGTGTGCCAGTGTGACCTGTTATTTAAACAATATTGCACCTGATGCAAAATTTGCACACAACAGACTGATCATGCAACGCTTCAACCACTCAACTAACACTAAAGATCTTAAATAATTTTGTTATAGTTTCATTTCTCTTGATAAACAGAACCAAAAAATAAATCTGCGATTTATTTTAAAAGATAAGCTTTCTACAAAACCTACTGAGTTTGTTAATACACATAATAATTATTGTATATAATAATTTTTTTGAGATGACCCAAACAAAATCCTTGATCCAATTATATCGCTCCTTGCTACATGTACATAGAAATGAATTGATCATATACATGCCAGTTGAGTAAAGGGTTCACTTCCACAATGATCGGCTTTTATACGGCTTCTGTGCTCAGCTAGAGGAGGTGAAAACAACATTGCTATAAAGACCGGAGAGCTCATAAAAATTCTACAAAAATTGGACATACTTAATATCTCTAAGGAAGACCTCTAAGATCTAAGATTTCAGAAGTAAGATGAACTACAGCATGTTTACGGAGGTTTTGTCACCGCAACAGAAACCCATTCCCATTGACTGAACAAAAAAATATATTACTTAATCAGTAAGTGCATTGTGCATCCAGCACTATATTTTATATCCAAAAATCTTGCTGTAAAACAAATTGAGCACTAATAAATAATAAACAGCAAAAAAAAATTATAATTTTGTAAAAACAAGCCACAGTCTCTTTCACACTGTCAAATGTATGTGTTAATTTATGTGAAGAAATCAAAATAAACAGTTGACAAATCCAAAAAAAAAATGAATTGATACCAACAATCGCTGTACATATTTGTAACTGAGAGCAAAACATTGTCACAAAGTTCCCATGGATGCAACCTGACATCTGGCCTACTATTTTGTTACTAAGGCCAGACCAATTTAATTTTTTGAAGCTTGGACCCGACCGACCCTGTTTGAAGGGAAATTAAAATAAAAAAAAAAGACTGGTGTTTTCAAGAAAAACAATAACATATCATCAAAAACGTTAGAAGTTTTTATTTAAAGTTTTCTTAACAAATACAAAAGCCAACAGCTTTTTAACATAATTGTAAAAACATAATTCATGAAAATGACCGACTGCTGTTCATAAATCGTCAAGTTGCAAGAGTTCTGTAATACATGTAGTTCATCAAACAACAGCCATCAAAGTTCAAACACTTGCTGGGCTACCCTTGGGTTGTTTTGTCACTTTACCATCTGTGCTTCTCAACACTCCAAACAAAATTGAAACTGTACTGCAGTTTATTATCAAAACTTGTCCCAGATCACTCCTTCACGGATATCCGTCTGTAAGTGAAAATGCCGCCTCCCCGATTAGTCCCATGGCTAGATACTTTGAGACGTAAATAAAGTTATTTATTATTTCTTGTTTGTGGTGCAAAATTAAAGTGTGCATTGCATGTGTGCCTCGAATGCTCTAGACACTGAGTAAAAATGCCAGAAGATTTAAGAAAAACTTATAATATATTTGAAGCACAACCCCAAAGAATTGCCGTTGAATCTTCGATTGCCAAAGTATTTGAAACTTTTGTTTTTGCTCGTTCCATGGCGTGTGACTAACTTGTTCCATCTGAGTGCTTCTGGATTTCTGACACTGATTGTCGCATAAATTTTGCATGTCCACAATGCAAAGAAAATATAGCAGAGATACAACTAATTAAACCACCTTGTATTCACGGTTAAAAAAACTGTATACATGAAAAACCGTCAATTTTTTTCAAAAAATAGCTCACTAAACCTTAAAATAATGTGCCGGTCAGTCGTGCAACTTTTAAAATGCAACTTTGGAGTTTTCCCTCAAACAACTTTCAAAATCACTGTTTAAACCAACATTTGGGCTCAACTTGTAATGCATGTTTCTATATGTTTTTATTTCTTGATAAAACAATCTATGGAAAAAAGCTGGTCTGTTCACTTGCTTTTATGTATTTACGATGTTGACCTTGTTTAAAACTTTTCAAAAGATGACCGCAATATTTCAAAACAGCGGGGACTGAACGTAGAGCACAATGCACAGCTGCTGATTTCTTGAATAAGTATTCAAAAATTGTCAAACTTGCGGCAATGATGACATAATATATAGCAGCATCTGGAATAACTCAATAGTAGCAAAGCAACTTAGTCTGATGCCGCGGGGATTCACCGTCAATAACAAATGAAATGAAAATGGCTTCAAGGAGACAAAGAATCAACTTGACCCTAAGTATACTGCTGCGTCATGACAAGCGAATCATTTATTTATACCAAATGATGTAATGTCTGACAGGTTGTCTAGTGATACTTAATGTGAAATTGCAGATACTCAAACTTGTCAAATTAAAGAGCCACTCTACATAATTATATTAGATATTATACTTGGACAGAAGCAAAACAATTGTAAAATCATAAATGCAGTCAATCACAAAATTAATACTCTTGACGTTATTTAAATATGCAAAAGGAAGGATTCTGTTTGAAAAAATCAAGCTTGAGATTGAGTGATGACACAACTGAACATTACGCCGTTCAACACAGGTCAACTGATTCATACGACTTACTCAAACCCTTTCTGTCAATTTCTACACTTCTAGTCTGATAATCTAATTCTCATTATCCCCCTACTTTAAGATACGCCACTACAAGACACAACAATGTTCTGTCACGCTTTTTGGTCCAGCTAGCACTATTATTAATTCATACCTTGACTAAGTTGGGAAACAATGTCGTGAATACACAACAAAAAACTAGAAGACTAAACGATACTAATAAGCAATACCACATAATTAGCTTCAATCTATGTATATGTCTGTATTTTGAATGGTGCAATGGTAATGCTTTTGAACAAAACATCCAAGTTGCTAGCCAAGTGCCGACACCAAAACATATTCTTTGCTACTAATAACAAACCCGGCCAATCTAAGCAATTTTATTTGTCTGAAGAGTGGTAGCAGAGCTGACTGTGAAACTATCTAGAGTTTCTGTTTTGATGTGTATTACAAATGATTTGAAACACATATATATATATTTATATAGACATAAAAACAGGTTATCAGGCTGATCAATATTGGTTAATTAAGGCAGAGCGGGAATGATTAAATAAAACAGTAAAGATATATAATTTATGTCAAACCATTACAGTCTAAATCTTATCAGTTTCATGCTTTGCTATAATCATGAGACTAAGGATGTGTTCGATTGACCCTATTCCATCTATTCCAGAATAAGAATAAAACTTCAAAATTCTCTCCTGATTTGCAGAACAACCAAATATCCAGTTAAACGTAATGACTGGGGTGAGACATGTAGCTCAATTGCATTTTTCTTCTAACTTTGCAGAAATTTGGGCCAATAAGATTGAACAAAGTTTTTATTTTGTTTATTCCTATTCTGGAATAGAGTCAATCGAACGCACCCTAAGGTTGACCTTGCTTTATGTGTGCTTCTTTGCTATGAATACACTTGCTTCTATCCTACATAATGGAATGTGAACTCTTGAGGTTGGTGCTTTACACCGTAAAACATATTTTCAATGGAGCATTTGCTAATCATTTGTCATCTCCGTATTTGCAAACCTCAATGTAAAACAGCACAGGTAATGTCCAAGTCAGCCTGATGCCAGTCACCCATGAAGCGTGAAATCCTAAGCAACTAAAATGATTTCACACATCTTTACTATTTCCATAACTGTATGATATGTATCTATTAAATTGTTTTGTCCTTTGACTATTTTTAGACACATATGTTGTTTCTCACTGACTCCAGACGGAAAGGCTCCAATAACCTAATTATAATTCTCAAATACTAGCAAATCTCTAATGTTAACCTCATGTTCTTTCAACCAGATCAAAACCTTTGAGTCCATTGCTGCGGAAATATTGATCATAATCTAACCAGCCATATCTGCTGACGTTTTTCAGCCATTTGTTTACAGATAAAAGGTCATCTGCAATTTATGAGGTTGAGTCTTCCCTTCCCTCTCATGTTTAGGTTTTTACTATTTTGTTGTTCTTCCAACGACAAAGTTTCAACAGAAGACACTTTATTGCTCATTTATGGAGTTTCAAAACTCAAGAATGCTTTGGTTTATGCAATAATGTGTTCAACAAGCAGGAGATGAAAAGCGTTAATGGTAAAATCAACAGAACTCTACTGAGGCAAGACCCTCACAGACCTATCAGCCTGTATTCAAAAACATAAATCAAATCCCAGCCAAACGCAGTCATTCTTTACCATCATTTATTACTTGAATATAATTGAACACTGAACACAAATTGCTTTGCATTTTAAAAACACATATTTCAACAGCTCACCCTTAAGTTCAGTATTTCGGGACACTACTACAGAACATTTTGCAATTGGAACTATTTAGGAAAAAACTAATATAAATGTATAATTAGATTATTTAGCCTGCAGCATCACATTGTATCAAGTGTGCCATTTATTAAATTAAGCAACATGAAAAGAAGTCACCAAACCCATAATACTAGCTAGCACAAGGCTGTCTGAATCAGTCGAGTAATATATGATTTCAAAAAATGTGAATTGGTCAAAGTCTAAACAAGTTTATAGACATGTGCATCAAGTAGTTTGATGACCGACCACACACCAGGGTTTGGTTGAACACAAGACACACTTGGAATTTAACCCAACTCAACTTACAAGTAAATTAGTAAAATTAACACGCCCGTCTAGACAAGACTTACTCCCCTGGCCACAATTGCTTATCAAAACTTTATCCCAATGAATTTTTGACACTACTTTCAAAATCAACCTTTACGGTCATGCTGAGACATACAATTATTCTCATCTGACCATAACCACCTTGCTACGAGATGATATATCACAGCAGAACAACTATATTAATGAGGCTAAATTCACACCAGAATCAAACTCATTCACAGATACAACTTCAGGTACAGTTGTCCTGGAAATAGCAAAACAATCAATGTTAGACTTTACTGCAGAATATGCGATGACTTTATAAATGCTCTAACAATTTAAACAACCAAGAAATAAAAAAGTATGTGTTGAACAGCATGGTTCAAATAATAGATGATTCTATGTCGCATACCACTACTTTATAAATAGTAAAAGGTTTTTGGCTGACACATATTTAAAATTTTTAAACCTAGTAATTAAACTCTACTGCCAAAGACCAGTAAGCGCACTGCCTCCAAACTTTCAAAATTATAATACAAGGGTTTGAGATCCACCACCTATTTAAATCTCTATCACTTAAAATAGGTGTCAGTATAATCTACATGTACAGTAATAAAAGATTTATTAGTTGATTATCAAACAAGCTCCCTGATTATAGACTGTAGTTTATTCACACTCACTAATCTTCATTGTCATATATTGTATCTGAGCGACGAACCTTGTCAGCTTAACGTCAATGTATTCAATTTTACTATCAGTTTTCTGAAGCTTTTTAGCTTTTTCACTGCAAGATACCTGAAAAGATTTGTAACATTTGCAAAGACTTACTGACTGTATAATTATGTGTACTGAATACAAATTTCTGTAGGACTTGTTAAAATGCAAATTATACTCTACTTGACATGAATACCCTTTCTCCTCTAGACATTCTCTCCCGTACATTGAGTAGACAAACTTTGCACCATAATGTATAAGGTATTATAATGTCTACTCTCTTGGGCGAAATAAAATTGTGCTCTTTTTGATATTTGAAACTTTGGTTACTTTTGGGTTCAATGTAGCTCTACCAACTTTCAGTGCAACATAGCAAGCACTATAGCCATCAAAATAATGACTAAATCCCAAAGATCTGTTTTGAAAAGGGTCAATGGTATTATTTTGTTAAACAATATATTCTAAACTCACCAAAGCTGGTAATCTAAATACTGTATAAATAAATACTGAACTCACATGTTATTGCTGCAGTGAGTTCCATATGTATTTGTTGATGTAGTACTAAAACAAAATGATCAATCCAAAACATGATCCTGATAAAAACCTACCTTGTTTCATAAATTGGCTAGATTATATTTATTTGAAACAATTCACCAGAAAGTCATCAGGAATCCAACAAAAAAAATTTTTGAGCTTGAAAGGCAAAGGAAATGTTTGATTGTAAGGTCAGATATCAGTTGCAAATACATATTATAATGACTAGCTTGCACAGGTGATAAGGCAATATCTCTTGTCACAAATATTGGTTCAGAGCTTTGGCTTGGTAGCAATTTTCAGCACAAAGTGTGGGCGAGGCAGAACTAAAGGCAGGATCCATTTCAGCTGACCAAATAGAGGTCAAGATAAGTCTGGGCTAAAAAAAGTGGATAACAACAGCATGTTTCAAGATTTGCTTTCCCCGTAAAATCTTACTGCAATAAAATGTGATTCTATACTTAATACAACAGTGAAAAAATGAAGGTTAAACAAAAAAGTTAGCCAAAAGCCAATCACATTTAACGCTGGATCAAGAACTCAACATGTTACAGTCACCAGCAAAACTATAAAAAATTATATAAAAAACTTGATCAAACAGAGAGTAAAATAATTCAAGAACATGTCATAACTTTGATTTTGTCATTGAAATTGTTTCATATTTTTCATTTCACAAAAACCTTCACTTAAAGGACACTTGAAAGCATCAAACAAGCACTGGCTAGCTTTTAGTTGTACGCCACCTTATCTCATTTTTGCAAAAGCAAGTATCAGATCCTGGGTCATCTAATGAAAATATCTCATAAAATGGTCTAACGCAACATTTTCAGTTGTTTTTACAACAAGGAGCAGGAATTACAGTTAAGTTATATTCACTTGAGTAAAAACTGAGTCCAGACGATAGCACTTTGAACATGACCTCTTTGTGTGGTCCCAATGACCTACCTACTACGCATTTAAAAATCAACATGCAGTCACCCAAAGAAAAGACTGTTCAATCAGTCTTGTATCCACAATCACTAGTACAAATCTAAAATGTATTTAACCAACTTCTTAAATCAACTTCTTTGGTTTTGCTTGGAGTAAAATATCTTGTCATTAAAAAGACAAAACATGGTTAAAAACTCCATATGGTGAAGCAATCTGTTGCACACCCATCACAGCATCAGACCACTCAAATTATTTTTTTTTTTTCTTAAGAAATTTGTTGTGGCCACGCTGTGCTAGCAACAAATTCTACCTTTCTTTTCATGATGTAATTGAAGACCAGTCACAACATCCCCTGGGGGTGAGTTTGAAATTTGACAACAATGCTGACTTCGTCACGGAATAGTTGAATTCTCTCCTGATAATAGATTTTACGTTTTCTCATGAAACACAGACTTCTAGCATTTGGGCCAGTAACCAGCCAAGTTTGTTCAATTGAAAAGAAAAGAAATGAAAGGCTTTTTTGTAATTACGTGACGTTTGAGGTCACCCATAACAATCACTGGAAGACATTTCTTGTAGGCTTTGTGGTTTTGTTTTGTTAGCAAAATTGAGAAACAGAACAAATATAACCTCAATTGGTGCCCAAATGCATGGAGACACATGTTCTTTCAAACATCAAATACATTTAGAAATCTTATTTTACGCCCAACGACAAGGAGGAATGAAGTTTTGTGAAACCAACTCAACAACTGTTAGTAGAGGGCGCAAAATTCTTATACAAACAATTTGCTCGCAATAAGTTATGACAATATACTTCGAACTGCACACAATAGACACCGCTTGTCGACATCGTGGCTCCGCGATCGTTTTTTCTCGCCTTCTTTTAAGCAAAGATGATCATTTTAATAAAAGGCTCGTTACAAATGTAAATGGCAAAACATCTTAGTACTCGAGCTGTTATTTAATGATGATATTTTAATTAAAGAAAGTTGAATAGTAATGAGATAGCTGCTTGTTTCGTCACAATTTCTTTTGAGAAAGTTCCTAAGCTGTAAAGGTCGTTTGTCACTGAATATGAACGCCAGAACGGCGAATTTGCGTTGCCGTCGACACACCAAACCTAAACAAAAATAGACCTGCTCCCCAAAATACCTTCTTGGCGCTGCAGACGACATTTCAGACGTTTTCAGACAAGAAGCGTTCGAGCCAGACAATGACCACTAACCAACAATAATACTTAAACAAAACCCAGACAAAATAACCATTGCTCCCACAAAAAACGATATTCCGAGATTTTGGAGGGAGGTCGAGGCAGGACAAGGTTAAAGCTTGCGAAAACATAACTGAGGTGTAGCTTTCTTGCGGCGTTTGCCTTCGCGAAGACGTTTCTCGCCACAAAATTAAAATGCAAAGTAGCTCGTAATCTAAACAATACGATTCTGCATATGAGAAAAACAAGCCGGAGTCGAAATGCAAATTGGAGCCGCCTCGGTAATATTATAGTTAATGAGCTTCGAAAAAGTCGGAACTGTACTTGAGACCCTGGCGAAAGAACGTGTACTTTTGCGCGGAACATGTCACAACAGAGATCGCAGAGCAAAACATATTTTACAATTCCTTAGATCATATTGACACACAACAATAGCTTATTTCGCTTCGCTGCGAAGTCCTAGCAGCAGAAAAGAACAATAGAGCAGTGAAGCACAGTTTACATAATATCATCTACCCCTGATCGTGTCTCTTTCAGTGAAAAAACATTCTCTACTACAGACATCCAGCTTGGCTGCACGAACCAGCGTCACACAAACAAGTCATAATATCGTATTTTTGTAACTAAAAACAAGCTTTTGTAATTTTTAAAGCTGCTTACAAAAGCCACCTGAAAAAATCCCGCTTTCATTATACCGGTTAATTTTCTTTAAAATCAGAGTCACAGTTTGGGCAGTTGGTACCATATAAATGTTCAATGACCCAATGGCACGCTCGGACAGCACAAAAGTAAGAAAACTTACCCGAAGGACTGCGAATCCTCTCATAATGGTATGGGTTGACACACACGCTCTCGTACTTTAAATCGTAGCCAAAACGACAAAAATCTAAATGTTTCATCTCCATCTTCTGTATATCTGGCCATCGCCAGAGACGCGCATAGATGACATGTGGAAAACCCTTTCGTTCACATACTTGTAATCTGCCATCTAGGGTTCTTTGGATCGTGACACATTTTGAAGGTTGGGCACCAACGGTCGTGATAGCCGTGATCAAGGATTCCAGTTCATCTGTCTTCTTACGAAGCTTCTTCACAAGTGATTCTATTGCTCGCTTTGCGAATCTCTCTGTTTCACCCCCTTGCCGATGACAAGTCGTGTGACACATCAGACTCAATACTATACTCAGGTTCGCATCAGACGAAGTTGGCGCTCTTTTCTGTGGATTCGAGACCACCATACTGCTCTCCATTGCTTTATATCCCTCTCCCTTCTTTTACATGGTTACTGGCCGGTTTGGACAAAAATCACTGTCACAAAACCCCACAACAAATTTCCTTGAATCTTTCTCAAAACACTCCTCCAAGAAAACAACTTAACATGCGCAAAAGCTTTCAAAATCATCTCCAGACGCGCATGTTCGAGCGGCTTTCTAAACCAATCAAATCATAGGGGGTTAAGATTCATCCAATCCAAACACGGGAAACACAATAAAAATTAAATTGACACAAATTCTGTCACTCAAAATGATTGACAACTAAAAGCTGTGTAACGTCTTGTTCAACATGTGTTGATTGGATTTTGTGTGAAAGAGTGTGGCGCACTTGCGATGAAAGCGACGAGTTTTTCTGACAAAGTTCTTTCCCAAAATAAATATTAATAAAATTGTCGAAATGTGTGTTGATTCCCATCGTAAAAAAATTTAAACTAAGTTTTGTTTTCTGCGTGCCTGCACGTATATCAACCCAGAGACCATAGTTCCGGTGTGGAAATTAATTCTCATTCATCTGTGCCCTTCGCAATCGCCCAATCTTCCTACGCAAAACAGACTCGGCAAGAAACAGAATTCGGTCACGTATTGTTTTGTCCTTTTGGGGGTTAGGTACATAAAAATCGCCAAAATACCATAAATACAATCGTTCTTCTTTGACTTTTCTGTGTCGTAAATACTTCATAAACCTGAAACTTGAGCCATAAAACAAGTTGTTGAATTTGATTTCGTGAGCTCGCTCCGCTCTGCTCATCGGGGTGCCATTTTGAACATTTGTAGAATGACAATAGTGAAAACCTTTCAAAGCTTTGTTTTTCATTTTCAAGTCCTCAATGGCACCCTTTGGAACAATATTTTCAAAAGTACCTGCTTTGCGAGTAAGGTAATAAAAATAGTTACAAATGAATGAATAAATTCAATATGATTTCTGTAAACTGAGTAAAATTTTTAAACTTGTTCGTGCAGCGTCATACACCATACCTGCATGCTAAGGGATCTTTCCTCCAGATATATATCACGGTAGTTTTGCGGTATACAGAGAGAAATATACTTAGATGATTTTTCAAAATAGAGTGACACCTTATTTCGGTCAAACCTCCCTAAGCTATTTCAATTAAATTTATTTGCATGTATTGACTATTGACAATCTCGGGAACGTACGACAAAAGCAAAAAAATATATAGGCTTAACGTAAAGTTTTCCACGGGGAATACAGTATGCGTGTTTCCTTTATAAATAGCGAAGATAATTTATAAAGGATTTAATTTTTGGCCTCGTATTGTTTTTTAAACACGCGCAGACTCCAAGTCGTCTGAGGCTCTCGTGATCTGAAAGCTAACAACGCGATATTCGGTCTGCGACTCAAAACAAGCGTGTTTTCATCACGTGCAGTATCAACCGTCTGCGCGGAGAAAAATAATTGTCTGGTAGACAGTCTGAACGTCTAGAGTTGGAGGAAAATGCCCAACTCAGACAGCGTCTAGAATTTTGTTTGTCTGACTGTCTCGTTTTTCTGCAAACCAGACGACAAATACCGCACCCCCCGCGGTTTATGAATATTCGATGTGATGACGTTTCCAGTATCAGACCGGAAGCGGTTGCTACGCTAAACAAACCACATCAAAAGCCGACTCTTAAGTCTCTTGACATTTTCATTTAACACTTGCTGGGCTAGCTAGCTGGAACCCAGTTCTGTTTTTAAAATAACACAAAACTGCAAACTGCTTATCCAATTCATGAGATGAATTCCATTCTTACAACTTTTTTCTATAGACTTTTATAAAATGTGTGAAGAATGTGTGGGAGTCGCTTTGTGTTTATAGCGAAAGGTACCTGTGTTGATCGAGCGAAATTCTTTGGGATTATAAATTTATGAACAGGTACTTAAAACGATTTACGTTTTATCTCTTTCCTTTATTGAAAATAGAACAAATTTCTCGGTTTCTGGCACAGGCAGTGTTTGAAGGATTTAATTTAAACAGCGGTGTTGACATTCGCAGCGGTTGCTTTGTACAGTATTAAAATTATGCATGGCTCAAAAAACAAACAGGTTACTATATTGTGTTTCGGCTATTGCCAAAAATGTTCTTCATTTGCATAAAAACTGAAAATATCAGGAAAAGGTGCTAAATAAGTCCAGCCCCCAGAATTCTACTGGCTGGCGCTTGTCGAGTGTGAAGTACTTAAAAAGCAGTGACCTTGGGTCAATGGCCAATGTCAAGGACAAGATCATGTCGGAGCGATTGAACAAACTTTTCAGCTTCAGAAATTCTCTCGATCGGTGATCTGTCATTGCAGTATTTTTAGTTTTGGCAGGTGTACTCTAACCCAAAACTAAAAGCTTCAACTTGATATCGGTCATGTTTTTGGGAGAAAGTATCTAAGCTTTAAACACGAACAAATGGCATCCCCATATCATTCCAAAATACAATGGTTGTTGCTTCAGTGGACAGTTTCAATAAACAGATTGGTACAGAAATTTGTAGAGAAATTTTTTTAACAGCTTATCAACCGGTTGCCATCCATGAAACAAAAACATTTAAAGTAGAGGTTTATTCTCTTGATTTCTTACTACTTATGCATTTCTTTTTCTCTCCAGAGTATCATCTAATCAATTTGATAGTCGTTTTTGTCGGTGAAAGCTACATGTAGGTTTAGTGTTGTCGTTTTCATTCACACACTGTTTATTGTTTTTTTTTTTGCTTTTGAGTTGTGGCAACGGATAATGATTTTTAATAACGTTCCTGAAAGACAGGTTGTTGTCACCGCCGATAAGATCAGGTATTTTGCTTTTCAATTGATTTTAAAACCAGCGAACACATAATATTACTGCTCGCAGGCTACTTTACCAAAGTTTGTTATTGCACGATTCAGTTCCATAAATGCAAAACAATGCTAAAAAACTGGTATAATTAGTTCCTCGACCTTGTCACGTACTACAAATCATCAAAATTAACCATCAGCGTCTTTTGTCAGCTGCAATTGTTTAGCTGACGGCTAACAAATTGTTAGCTGTGTCAAATTCCTGATAAAAGCCACTTTTAACATGAAGCCTGTACAGTGTATTTGTTTTAAGGTACACTCGAAAAGCTTACCCAATTTGATGACTTCTATAAATGTCTTTCATATACTATTTGGAGGTATTTTTCTGCTTCAGTTATGTTCTAAAGCCTTTTTCAGAATATGAACGTGTAGTTTTGGAGCTAAGACTGGATATTTTTAATTAATACCTTTGAGGATTTTAGCCTCAAATATTCGTAAAATGCTGTTCTCTATCGAGATAACACTTTAAAACGTACAATATTTTAGTGTTTTCATTTAATGTAAAATAAAAATGTCCAAACTAGCTGCTTTTGTTTATCCAAATTCGGAGCAGCCATCAGGCGATGTTGTGTGAGTATTAGCCAAAAATTTACAGTTTTAAAGCAACAAATTATTATCACTGAATTATGAATACAGAAGGTAGAAAATGTTCTCTACGTTAGAGATAAAAAAGGGTGTACTCAAGTTTTTCGTTAGACTTAACGCATAAAGTAAGAGACGAAGCAACATTTAGATGCCTCGCACTGATTCACAAATTGCTACAGATGTGAATTCAAATCATACATTTAAAATTGCAGTTAATTGTTCTTGCTTACTTTAAAACGCGTGTTGACAAAACATAAAAACAGTACTTCAATTTTAAAGAAAACACGTGCTATTTTAATGAAGCATTGCCTATAAAATTAATTTTCATTAATAAACGGCCTGTGACGTTGATACGGTGCTGGAGGCGTGATGGCCCTCAAAATGAAACGCTTCGTGTGCTCCTAGAAAAAGTTTCATCGCGCCAACCTTAGCAAGTCCGCTCAACGTAAAAGAAATGTACCCATACGAATAGTCCTGGCCGTATGTCAGGCTGTCCCATACCCTTCGCACAGATTAGTTGAACAATTTTTACCCCGGTAAGCGGGCTAGGAATAGGATAAGGGCCTAAAGTTACCCCTGTTTGACCGAGTTACCACTCAGTACAGTCCCCCTCCCCCCGGTACAACCGCGCGAGCAAGTATTCTTTTAAAACTCGGGCAACAACAGGCCCTTTAAATAGGCTTGGAGAACGAGAACAGCCGCTGGGTTTTAATTTTCCCGTATTCCTTTCTCTTTCTTATTTAGGTAGTTAATTCGCTCCACTTTTTCAATTTTTGCTTTACGTGAAGATATGTGTGAATGGTGAATTTTTGAAACTGAAAAAACGGATCGAAATTGTCCATTCTGAGACGTCCACGTGTTGAAATGCATGTGTCCAACTTGTTGCACTCTCACGTTTGATTGATTTCTCCCGTAAAAGCATTTGCTTTATGAATTGTGTCGTTCTGTTTTACGTTTCTAGATCGGTTCCTTGACAACACGAAACTTTCATAAATTCTTGAATTTTTTTAAAGCGCTAGTGCTATAAAGGGTGAAGGTGGAAGGGCAGGTACAGGCGCGTAGGCAGGGGGGGTGCACCGGGTGCACGTGCACCCCCCTCCCACTGTCCGAAAAGGTCCGCTCAAAAAATGACCGATACGAAAAAAAGAAAGAATGAAAGGAAGAAAGAAAAAAAA
>JAOBRG010164320.1:5542-18283 GCA_027574985.1 Umimayanthus nakama | reverse complement strand
AAGTCACTTTTTCTTATTAACTCTTTATAGTTTTAATTTTTTTTTTGGGGGGGGGGGGGCATGTGTCACAGAGAAACAGGTGATCGTAACACAGGCGTCCGCAATATTTACCAAATCAGCATCCACGAAGATGATCCTGTTGAGACCCAGCGGGAACAGCACATCTAAGAAAAGAATCTTGTATCTGTAATAAAGAGAAAACCACGGTCAACCTGGAAACAAAAGCCAAAGAGCTTGCTTTGTGGAATCAACCCTGCAAACCTTTTTTTTCACAAGATCGATCAGCGCAAGGAAAAATAAATGGTTCTGCCGAAATATTGCCGTTTTCTGATGAGCACGGCCAAGGATCTTGTTATAATCACACAAAAATTATAATGAATACGGGTTTGATCAACAAAGGTTGGTATGGTATGTTTTTCGCCTGTGGGACACGGTGTTTTAAAAATTTTACTGGTTTCAGGACATTGTGGGATTGCAGCGGTTAAGCCCAATGCACAAGTACGAAAAGAAAGACCAGTTTAAAACCTGTGTGAAGAGTTCTGTCTCCACCAAGATTCTGATAGTCCGAACAAAAAAGAGTCTGTTTTTGTTTTACTGTTCATTACTACAATGAGTCGCTAATCAAAGTTTTTTTGTGGAACTTTCAAGCCTACGAGTCTCTTTTCTTAAGTAACTTCACAGAAAAGCACAACCAACCATGGTAAATTTTACCGCGTTGACTTCTTCTTTGGATTTCACACATAA
Source organism: Umimayanthus nakama (assembly GCA_027574985.1). Classification (NCBI taxonomy): domain Eukaryota; kingdom Metazoa; phylum Cnidaria; class Anthozoa; order Zoantharia; family Parazoanthidae; genus Umimayanthus; species Umimayanthus nakama. The sequence continues at coordinate 17,539 of JAOBRG010164320.1, read as the reverse complement.
ACCATTAATTATATGAAACGACTCGGTAAAAGTATACAATTGGCGCTAAATTCCAAGTTTCTGTCAAAATCTGTTACGCAATAGGCTGTTTCACCTTGGGTAATTTAAAAACCTCCTCACTAGCTCGTTACTTGTCACGGTAAATTGTATTGTTCTTTTTTTGATGTTTCTTTGGAAGTATACCACGGTAAATTTTCCTCCGGTATCGTTGGTCACACACGGTAGAAAAGTTTACCGCTTAAAAGATCCCTTTTACCTTGGCAAATAGGGCATGTTAACCTTTGCAATTTTTTTGATAATTATTGGCAAAAAATTGAATTGTACATGTTTTCATATAGATTCCTTATGTATAAATCGTGATGATCCTATATTCAGTTTCGTATTAGGTAAAGTATTGTTAAACTATGAGGTCGCTAAAACAAAATAAAAGTGAAATCAATAACTAATTATCAGTAGGATACATAAAATGTGTGCAATTCTACAATTGGTTTCGGCTCCATTAAATCCTATACCAATTGTAGACCATTTTAGGAGGAGCCACCCTCTATGTGAGCACAGTTAACAAACACCAACACAGGAAAGAAAAACAGAACTGAAACCGTTAAATAAAAAATTTAAGTTAATTATTAGCAAAAGTGTTAGGGGCGCTGTTCCCTGTATACAACAAGTCAAATGTCCGTGTGATTAATAAGAGCAACAACGCAATCAGAGAAAGGGCCTCTTTTTATACCTCACAATCACTGTACACGTCATGTACAAGATCTTCAAACATATAGTTATATACAAAACATTCTACCCAATTGCTCAACGGGCTGAATTGAAACTGTACAGACCACTATGATGTCGCTAAAATAAAAGTGAAATCAGTAGCTGCTCATCAGTGGGGTACCCAAAATGTGTGCAACTCTACAGTTGGTTCCGGCTCCATCAAACCCTAGACCAATTGTAGACCATTTTAGGAGAAGCCGCCCACTTTGTGAGCACAGTTACTGAACAACAAACACCAGCACAGGAAAAAAAACCCGGAATTGTTAGAGTAGAAAAGCTGTCGTGACGCGTACAAAGAGAAGGAGTGAACGCAAAAATGATTTTGATACTGGCATGATCATAATGTTATATTGAACCTCAGGAAAGAAACCACTTTGCTTTCGTTTTATAAAAAACAACAGACAACTACAACTGTCAACAAAATGTCGTATGGTGAAACAGGTAAGACCAAAAAGTGACGTGTCTGCGGTGGGTGCCCATTGTTACAGCGCGTAATTATTATCAGTAAACAGCGCGTTAGAACATGTGTTCTTGTAGTTTGCACAATACAAATTCCAACTTATTTATAACCATTACTTACTACTTTTGTTACTATTATTATTATTTTTGTTATTATCAATATTATAATAGATATTATCATTAATATCGTTGTAACAAAAAGAACAATTTCCTTAAATCTGACTGATTCATTCAAATCTTTATTTTTTTTCTAATCTGCTGGCAGAATAATTTGTCGGATACCGTCCGATAACAACACTCTGTTATCGGACACCTGTTATCGGATAGTTGAATAAACCAACATTACTAAAAAATTTATTAATGGTTGGGAATACTTCATACTCGATTCAAAAACATAATGATTTGAGCCCCGAAAAAAAGACAAAAACAAACAAAGAAAGAGACAGAAAGGCAGAAAAGCAATAACAAGCAGGAAGATAAGAACTATTTACCCCCAGATAACTCTTTGTTTCTCAGTCTGTGCATGAAGCCACCGAGGCCACTGGTATTGCACCAGTTCATACTCAAAACCATACTTCTTGGCCATGAACGGCATGAACGCCTGGTGGAAAATGGTAAATAGATCACTTTCACTCTTAACCTACACGCAGCTACGTACTAGTAACGGTACTGAAGCAAGTTTATTAAAGTGAGATTTTAAGTAGACACTGAAATTTCGTGAATTTAATCTGTAAAGACTCAGCCCGAATTAAAAAAATAAGCCAGTGAGTTTTTATTTGGCAAAAAGGAATTTTCCCCAAACTCCTTGGGTGGGTTATTTTTGGGTTGTGTGAGTGTAGCGATGTTTTTTTTGAGGAGGGAGGGGGGGAGGGGGGGATGGCTACGGAACGAGTTTAGATTTGAAAACAAGTTTGTTCATTATAAAAAAACTACTCACTTATGTGATCCGAACATAGTAATGAATGCTGTTGTTTGGTTTATCAACAAATTAACCGACCTAAGCCTCCATTAGTTATGGGACCTAACTCTCATCTACCTACTTAAATCTGCGACCAAATCTCCACATTTATTACATAAATTATGATCTACTTAAATATATACCCGAATCTTTTGCTCTACCATGCACAATTAACCTACCGTGAATGTGGGAGATAGAAAGTTCTTCAAGAACCAAAACTTCACTGGGTTTTTGGTGTGTCTCAGCACGCTAATCATCATAATTCTAGAGAAAGAAAATTTTTGACTTTAAAACATAATGTGTATAATCATCAACTCAAAAGTCAAAATCGTTATACCCTTGACTCAAGTATTTAGGGCATTTACCGAAATTAAGAGCAATAAACGACCTTGAATATAGACGGGACAGAAAATCGAATGGTGGAAGCATCGTACTAAAGTAACAGTTTCTGTGCTGCAAGACATGTTTTTTGCTAAAAAAATCAATAAGTTTCAAACTTAGTTGCAACATCACACTTGAGGATAACAGCTCCGTGAAATATTTTAAGGCTTTCGTACACTAAACATCAACTTCAAGAATTAATTTTAAAATACCTAAAAATCCTAAAAAACTAAAAATTCCTTCAAAACAAACATATCACCCCTATCACTTTTTCTTCCCAAATTATCTCGAAAAATTATTAAAGTGTTTGCCAATCTTTATCAACCACGGTGCTGTGTCGCTATGATTCAAATTTGCATTTTCCAAGTTGCAACCGGCGATTATGACGTAATTGAACCCTAAAATTCGCCTGTACATATTGCTTCCCCTTAAAGAACCGCGGTCACCTAACCCAATATCGGGTGCCGCTAAATTGTTCTTGGCAAGGGAAGTCATCTGTATTCTCGTAATCTGCTTCCATCCTCGCATTTAGTCGATGTATTCTTGTCCTGAAACAGTTTTTTAGATGGTTTACATCTTCCTTGAGTGCCTCGAAGAGAAATTTTTCATTTAGAAAACATAAAGCAAACAAAAACAAACATATAGGTGACCGCGGTTCTTTAATTACGTGAGTAGTGGCTGCGATCATATGGGCAGAATTATTACAACCACTTACCTCATAAACCGTTCATAAAGATGTCCAGATGCAACGGAGAAGATATTTATTGTGTCGTCTTTAGTTGTTTTCTTCTTCGGCTCGCTGCTAACAATACTGTAAAAATAGCAGGTATAAACAATATTGATCAAAATACTTTATATTACGTATATTTATATGAGTTCAAGTGACAGCCAAAAGGTACGTATATATACAACTTTTTTTTACTCAAAGTAAAAGATATTACACACGCACACGAGCGTTCTCCTCCCCCTGCTCACAGAAATATACCAAAAAATAAAGGTAAAGTGTAGATTTATATAGCGCATTTTCCATGTGACATGCTCAAAGGCGCTTTGCAATGATCAGTTTACCCCCAGCAGACCGGAAGCATATATAGGCGCATATGGCAGCCGCTTCAAAGCGGTCCATGTATGCTGGTACTCATTTAACTGATCCCGGAAGGATGGAAAGCTGAGTGAGTTTTAACGGGAAAGAAGGTCAGGCTAAACATTCAACCCGCTGGGAATCGAACTGGGGACCTCAGGGTTAGGAGGCGGAGACCTTAACCACTGCGCCAACCCCTCCACACTTACACACACACACCCAACCTTTACCTCAAGTACCAATGTTTCTTACCTTGAAATCGAGTCCCACAGGCCACCAGTGGACTCGTCTCCCTCGTCGCCCAGCAGATCTGCTCGTTCCATCCCTGGTTTTCGCTTCACCTGTCAAAACAGCAGCAAGTAGAAACTCATAACTGGAACATTTATAAACAACAACGGTGGAAAGTTCTTACACCTTCACGTATCTGAAAAATGAGCTCCGTGGAGCCCGATGTGTGTTCATTCGGCAAGTTTAGCTTCGTGGAAGTAAAAGATAGTTTTCCTCCGCAATCCGTCGAAGCGAAGTTCATACAAGAATAAAAGATTTAAAAAATATATGAAGTGAACTGACTTTCTGCGCTTGGGAAACCGCCGACATTATTGTTCATTTTACCGAATGAACACAAAAGTTTTGTTTCCAAGAGGCTTCCATTGGTATGTATGAGTTTACAAGTAGAACTTCTTGAAACAATTACACGTATATTCAAATGCTCCCCTTCATGCTGTTCACAACAGATTTAACTGAATCAGTAGCTGAGGGTCTTAGCCAGATTTCCGTAGACAGTTCACAATATTTCTTGAGGTGTTAAGGGACATACCATTAGAAAGATTTTAGGAGAGGGGTGAGGTCGGGGGTTTTTTTTGCTTGCAAGGTTTTACCTACTAGTACTTCATCTTATTTGCAGGATCCTTTTCACTTCAACTCGTGTTTCCTTTATGATATTCACACCGTTTACTCAATGCAACATAACTATAACGAGTTTGGAATTCTTATACCAATATAACTTTGTTTTGAAGAAATGTTTCGCTGTCTAGTTATATTTTAAAAAGATAAAAAATGTGTTATATAAAAGAGCAACAAACATTTTCAATCATACGATCATACTCAGGTCTTGCACTGGTTGGAAGTTTGATTGTCTTTAAATGCTATGTGATTCCCTTTGGAGGTTTAGGGTATAGCAGACGAGAACCTGTCTACGTAATCAAACTTCCAAACAGTGCAAGACCTGGGCTCGGTTGTATACAGAGTGGACATCTTTAACAAACGGATAAATCCCTATCCAGTAAATAAAGTTTGTTCGTTGTCCAGTAAAAATTTAGAACGCACCAATTTAATCCGCTGGATAGAAACTTATCCGCTCGATAGGGATTTATTCGCAGGATAGGGATTTATCTCCTTGATAGAGATATCCACCCTTCGTACACCTACATGATGATCGCACGATCGAAAACGTTTGTCGCCCTTTTTATATAACAAAAATGTTTATCTTAAGTATAACTTAAGGTCATTAAAACGTGTGTTGCCCACCTTTGTTTTCATCAATTTGCCGGTGAAACTATCCACAATCACAGTGAAGGTTCCAGAATCCTCCTGACGCCGGCCGCCCGTCAAACTGAGAAAACAAAAACGTGACAGAAAATCAAAACTCAACAACTGTTGGTCAGGTAAACAGTTTCTTCTTAGCTTTACTTCTCGGATCAACTGTTACTCTTCAACTAAAGTGATATACGTGGTCTTTATGCGAGGTTGGATAATATGACCATATCGTAGGGCCTCGAAAACAAGCTCAGTGGGGTTAATCTCGAGAAGAATATCTCCTCGAAAAGAGCCCCCCTTCTCGAGTTTACAAAGGTAATCTCGAAACGAACCCCGTCTCCAAAATAAGCCCATGAGCTTCTTTTCAAGAAGTAACGTTATCTTGAGTATCATTTATCGTAAAAGCTCTAGTAAACCCCCTCTCTCTAATAAGCCCCTCTATCTAATAAGCCCCTTCTCTCTTATAAGCCCCTCTCTCTAATAAGCCCTTCTATCTAACAAGCCCCCCATCTGGAGGTTGAATTTTTTAATAAGCCCCTGTTCTCTAATATGCCCCCTCCCCCTCTCTCAACAAAAAAATTTAAGCCATAAAACAGAAGGCATATTGTGTTGAAAACAGATTTTATTTCTGTTTTTCAGTTTTTAATAGTGTTCGTTGTCTAACGCGATAGTTAAAAATTGTTATCAAAGCTGCGTAGCATTTCGAACCTCTTAAACAAAGTGTTATTCTGTCTTTGTCTGTCAAAGAACTTTAAATAAGCCCTTCTTAATTAATTAGCCCCGTTCTCCTATTAAGCCACCCCCCCTCCCTCCAGAGGGCCCGAAATTTTATAAGCCCCCCCGGAGGCTGATTAGAGCTTTTTTGGTATGCATATTTCGGGGTTGAAAAATTTGTGTAGTAGTCTTGCTCATTGTTTTACAGTCGTCAAACTCCAATATTTGCCGCATTCATTTTGAAAAGAGCCTGCTTCTTTGAAAATTATAGAGTTACTGAAGAAAGTGTTTTCAGTCCCACCATTCTGAGTCATTGTTGTATAAACATAGTTGTGCGAAATGTTCACAACCTGTTTGTCAGAAACAGCTGAATGTCGCTAACGAATGCCCCTAAAGTATCTAGGATACTTTCTTTAAGCAGCATTTGAATGAAAAGATAGTCACTTTACCTCTCAATTTCATAAATCTTTGAAGACTGTCCTTCTCGTAACTGAAGGATCCACGCACCGGGGTAAGCTTTCAGTTGGAAATAACCCTAGACGAAAAGACAGAAGAAGATTTTATTAGTAACGGATGTTTGGGGCAAAATGACCGGGTAATTGAAGGATATAGCACAACTAATTTAGCAAGCTGAAGAGTGCGACAACTACTGAAGGTAATCCCTGCTAAACCTGAGAGTCTGGGTTGACTATGTATACCCTTTCAGCTCAAGCCAATTTATCAATATTTATCTACTCCTTACCATTTAAATACAAAATAGGTTGTTTTTGTGAGAATAATAGGAATTGATCACACACCGAAAGTGATCCATATGAAAAAGTTCTCCCAAACTATTCAGATAGCATTTAGAAGAACTAAGCGACACATCATTTGTCGTGTTTGGAGCTAAAAGGATAATCGTTCCGGAACTGGAGACCGGTATCTGGTGTGCAGCTAGTCTTCGACATTACAGCTTGGTAATACTGAATTGCAAGACGCAGCTTAGGAATTCGAACCGGGACCACACACAGGCACCTCTTGCAGGCACTACACGGTCTGACCTCGGAACAGAGCTTGCAGTCATTTGAAATAAACTGTATTTAGGTGTCAGACCATAACACCGATTCAGCAACTCTTTTCGAGAAGTACATGATTTATTTTAAGTCCATCAATAAAACGTTCAGAAACTAGACCAACAGCTTAGCGTCCCTTTGCTAAGAAGGTGTAGCAAAAGAAGGTACATAGAGTCAACAAGAACTGGTATTTTCTTTGTCAGCTTTCCAAGTTTGAGAAGTACAAATTGAAACAGTGTTTGTCGTATGGTCAAGGCTAAGAGAGGTTTGATGCGGAATTAAAACAAGATCTTTGACCATCTTCCACGACACTAAGTTTTGTGTTTCATCCAAATTGATGACTCAGCTTAATATGTTTTTTTTTCAGCTCAGTATTATAGCAGGTAATTTTAACATTTCTACTGAACAATGTAAAAAGGCGTAGTAACATTTTTACCAATATTTATACGTGTTAAAGTTGGTAAATCCTTGCAACTCAGGTTGAAATTTTTCGGGCAACCCCGGTGAAATAAAGTTGTCTACGACTACGACTTAAGGTCATTTTAATTACGGCAAATGTATCTTGCAGCTTGCTATGCAATGCGCGCGACAGTAGATCTTTGACAGTTTGGATCAATCCAGGTGCAGTAATCATTGGTATTTAAGTACGAAGCAATGCGAAAAGCGGAATACCATGTTACAATATTCGAAGCAATTAAAGCGCAGTGTGTTACACACACATTTTGTGTGCAACTGGCTTCATGACGGCGTTGTGTTGCGAGCTGCGGTAAAAATGAAATATGTAAGAGCCTTAAGGTACAACTCACAAGGTTGGCCATCACAATGGTGTCAAACATGGCTGGGTTTGTCTTGGTTCCCAATGTGAACTGAAGGCCTCGCGGGGGTTGACCGGTCTGGGCATCCACACAGTGTCCTGAAGAACCGACAGAAAAACCTCACACTGTTTATCAAGCACACTTACACAGCCTGGGTTCCTACAGCTGGCAGCTCACAAAACTCAAAAACTTTTTGAATGTATTTAAGACTTGAATTTGGAAACTTTAAAACCTAACCATTGCAGTTAACGTATAACAATAGTTTTAATTCTACACAAAAACAATCTTTATACTTCGATCTTGGGAAACAACAGTTTTTTTAAAGCAAAGTTTAAGACCTTTCAAGATCTCAAGAAAAAAACCTGGTAAATTTTAGGTTTTAAAAACAAAAAATAAAAAAAAATACTTGTACGGCTTTTCAAGACTCCACGGAACCCTGATAGCCAATAACGTTCTTAACCGTCATGTTGCCTCAAATACAAATTATATCGAACTTAAGAGTAGATTTATTATTTTTTCCTAGCACAAGTCATGTATCTAAACTTACAGGACTAATATGACGTGACAGTTCAGTATGCATGGACCTTGTTTTTGGGGAAACGATACAAAATTATTTCAAATCAAAACAGACAACACTCTAAAAGTTAAGTAACGGAAGAACATTTCGCAGAAATGAAAACTGGTACAGGCTTTGTTGTACAAAACTGGCTTAGTATCTCCAGGGCACACAACTTCCCAGTCTGTTTACGTAGTACTGTGGACAATGTACCTAAACAGCATTGAAATAAAGACGTCAACAGTTTACCGCACCTTCAATGAATATGTATTCCAGTTCAAAACTCGCATGGACTCCCTGTTCAGCCTGCAAATAACGACGAAATGTTAAACTTTCATAAAAAAAACCTGGCTTGTTGCATGACATTTCAGATGGAATAGACATTTAGTGAACCAGCAGTGGAAAAAAGTGTGAGGGAATGAGCGCGGAGGGAGGGGTGGTGGTGGTGATGGTGGGGAGGGAGGGGAGATTTGGTCATCCAGTAAAAAAAATTCATGTAGTCGCATATAGTTTCCGACAATACTTCCAATCATACTTTCAACATAGGAATCTCAATTTGACTTTCTTGATTTAACGGTTAAACCTGGTCTGATAACAACTCCATTTGCTTTACTTGTTCATTTGATTGTTTTCCCAATGTAAACATGTAAACAAATGATGTCAGAAAAAATCGGCCTACATTTCATATAGACCTTTAAAGTTAACCAAGTGTGCTTTTCTCGGCAGAGACAAAGTGAGAATGGGCGCGCGGGGAGTCACGGGAAGGGGGACGAAGCCAAAATTGTGAGTACTTACCTCCTGCAGACGGATGTTATCAAGATCATAGGGAGACCGCACAGCCTCCACCATCCAGCCTAGGGGAGTGTCCATGCTCATCGTCAGAAGGGGAGACTGGGGCATATTCTCGAACAGGGCTAGAGGGCCTTGGTTGGCAAACCCAGAACTGTCAAACGTTAGCTGCGATTCCAGCACGTAGCGATAAAACCTCTTGAGTGGCATCTCGGAGTGCTTCTCGCGACAGTTCATTAATACCCGGATGTTTACATCTGTTACATTTTCGAGAACCTGAATAACAAGAGAAACTATAAGAACACTTTCACAACGCAGATCCTCACTTTGTCAAAGTTTGTTTAATCAACTACTGAATCCTGATCACAAACTGCATTGCCTAGAGCCCTACTTAAGAAAAACTACAGCTAAGAAGAGCAAACTCCTTTTAATTCCTGCTTTTAAAATTGAACGTTTCAGAAATAGTTTTTTTTATCATAGCACCCTCATCGGTGGTCTAGTTTCGTCTCCAGTCTAATGCGTCGGCTCGATCTATGTGGCATTGCGGTCTGGGCGTTACTTTCACCTGTCGACGGAACGCTTCCTCTTCCGCCATTTCGAAAAAGGAAGCTTAGTGACCAAGCAATGGAGCGGTACCTAAGGGGGATGCTCTGCTTCTGAAAACTCGTGCGTTTTCCACTTAAGAACTGACTGGTCACACAAATGGAAAGTGACCTAAGATGTGTGCAAGGAACCCCGAACCCCTAATCTGATTGTTTGAGCAACTTAACCTATACTTATCTCAACCTCGTTCCCAGGCTCTTTCTTCTCTCGAGATAGAGACCCTGGTTGGGTCTGGTTACGTGTCACTCAGATTCTAGGTGATAAAAAATAAAATAATCGAAAATGTGCGTTTGTTTTGACAAAAACATAGTATTTTTCTTGCAACAGTTGGCTAAATAAGAACAAGAATCATTCTTAAGCACATCTTCCAGATATATTTATTTGTAACCACCTAGAATCTCGGTAGCACGTGACCAGACCCAACCAGGGTCTTTTTCTCGTTAGAGGAAAGAGCCTAGAAACGAGGTTGCACTCATCTCAGACAAAAGAGTAAGTAAAAATTCAAGTTCATTAAAAACTACACAAAGTATGCAGAATAAAGAGGAATAAAGTGTCAATACCTACCATCAGGATTGGGGTCAACCGTTGAGCATCTGAAAGCAAAAATAGGCTTTTACAGTGCAATACTTTTAAAAACAAAAGTAACTCTCATAATTTCGAGGAGAAAGTTCGTCAGATAGACCAAGCTACTTCAGTGTCAATAGTCTTCATGCATACAACACTGTATTCTTAAAACTCAGCCAAAACTCCGGTACAAAAAATATTTTTAACCTTTGGCACGCTCATACATGTTGTTTACAAGAGCAAAAATTCTGGGTTTTTTATTTTGGCTGCTCTGGGATCTAAGATGTCTGATGTAAGTGTGGGATGGCGAGTAGCTCTAACTATTCAAAGTAGCAAAGCGGAGCGAAAAGTGTAAGAGTCTTAGAGCAAGCCTAGTACCAGTTTGACAAAACTAAAGGTTGATTAAAAAATGCCAGATGGATAAATTGGTTGATCTTTAAGTTTAACATGAAGCAGTAGGTAGATTTTATTGTCATCATTTCAAGTATTAGTGAACAAATGCCTAGATTAGCTTCGCTACTTGCAGGTAGTGTGAGGACGCTAGGATATTTCAACAAATTTGAAGAATAAACAGAAATAACTAAAGATTACATAAACGGACGACTAAACATGTACCGATTAAATTATTAATTGATTGAGTGATGATTAATTGATGACAGATTGATAGATTGTTTGATCTTTGATTGACTGAAAGATGCTTGATTGAATGAGGACAAACTGATAGATTGGCTGATCACTAATGGAAAGCCTGATTAATTGACTATTGATAGATTGATGACAGAGTGATTGGCTGATCATCAATGGACAAATGTTTGATTCAAGACCGATTGATGGATTGTAAGGTTGATTATTGATGGAAAGACTGACTCATTGAATGATTGTTGAAGGTTGTCAGATTGATTGGCTGATCATCGATGGACAGATGATTGATGACAGATTGATGGATTGTAAAAGTGATTGTTAATGGAAAGACTGATTAAGTGAATGACTGTTGAAGGTTGTCGGATTGATTGGCTGATCATTGATGGACTGATGATTGATTGATGACAGATTGATGGATTGTAAGGTTGACTGTTAATGGAAAGACTGATTCATTGAATGATTGTTGAAGGTTGTCAGATTGATTGGCTGATCATCGATGGACAGATGATTGATTGATGACAGATTGATTGATTGTAAGGTTGATTGATGTAAAAACTGACTAATTGAATGATTGTTGAAGGTTGTCAGAATGATTGGCTAATCATTGATGGACTGATGATTGATTGATGACAGATTGATGGATTGTAAGGTTGATTGTTAATGGAAAGACTGATTAATTGAATGATTGTTGAAGGTTGTCGGATTGATTGGCTGATCATCGATGGCAAATGATTGATTGAGGACAGATTGATGGACTGTAAGGTTGATTGTTAATGGAAAGACTGATTCATTGAATGGTTGTTGAAGGTTGTCAGATTGATTGGCTGATCATCGATGGACAGATGATTGATTGATGACAGATTGATGGATTGTAAGGTTGATTGTTAATGGAAAGACTGATTCATTGAATGATTGTTGAAAGTTGTCAGATTGATTGGCTGATCATCGATGGACAGATTATTGATTGATGACAGATTGATTGATTGTAAGGTTGATTGATGGAAAAACTGACTAATTGAATGATTGTTGAAGGTTGTCAGAATGATTGGCTAATCATTGATGGACTGATGATTGATTGA
>JAOBRG010164209.1:0-18284 GCA_027574985.1 Umimayanthus nakama | reverse complement strand
CCAGATTCCCAGTTTCTAATACCAGGGTATTATTTACATCGCAATGACAGAAAAAAGGGAGGTGGTGGAATACTTATATTCTTGTCTCATCTAAGATACAATCAAAGAGGATTACCATCGACAAGAAGTACAAAAGCATCGAGCCACCACGCTGCACATGTCGAGACCACTTAGTGTCGAGCAAGATGGAGTTTATGGACTTTCAGGAGAATTGAAAAGCTTGGGAGTCGGAAATTCTTATCGTCGCTTGTTTAGCGATTGCACACTAGGACTTACAGGTGATAAAAGAACTCTTTTCTTACAAAAATCCATAGCTTTTATTATAAAGTTGGCACCGAAAGTTGGCAAATCGATATGACACTGATCGCTGGTCTTTAACTTAAAAAGTTCAAAAAAGTTCAAAACCAAATTTGGACACTGATAATAACTATAAAATACCAGTTTGAATTCTAAAGACTGAGCTTTAAGCTGCTTTAGGGCGAATGAACACTTTAAATTTATAACAGTACTCGAGCAAAAAAACAACAACAACCAGTTTCGGAGAAATTCAATTTATTTCAAAGATGTTTACTTTGACTTGTAAAACAATGATTTGATTTTCCACAACTCAGAGCTTGTAAATTGTATACAGATGTCCACTACCAAACGGCAACGAAAAATGTCTTACCGTTCATCCGTAGCAGTGAATTTTTGTATGTGTTACAAAGTTTTGTTTTGACCCGCCATTGTTCAATTTTCTTGATCTCGAGCGCTCTCGGTCCAGTACTCCGCGCATCACAGATCGCGCAAGTGCCAAGTGGCTCGTTTCTCCGCCCATCCTTTTTATCTGCTCTGACTTTACAAAGTCTAGCATTGTTAAAAATGCCAGAGAAGGAAAAAGATTTCAGTATATGGAAGAAAAAGAAAAGGAAAACCTTTCAGTGGAAATCAAAGACATTCGAAAAAAAACCCCAAAGAAATCGCCATCGACTGACAGCCGAATCTCTGGCCAAACTCCTGGACCTGGTGTATCGAATTAACAACTTTTATCAGAGGGCGATAGTCCTAAGAGTGTATCGCGATCCAAAATGATGCCTGTTGAATCTTACGACGTTTCCTCAGCAAATTCTGTTGATGAAATAACTGGAGAAGCTGTGGGATACAGACTTATCGACTTGAAGAACTTATCTTCAGGACTTTCGGAGGCCCACGTGTGCGAGGAAGGTGAGAAATATTATTTTTCAAAGTGAAGCTATGATTTTGATAGTAATTTTTTAAACCTTTTATCTTTACCATTTTTTCTCTGTTTACCTACGTTTTCTAAGGTTTATGAAACTAAGTTCAAGTGAATTTGGTTCGGCTTATTAGCTTGGAGAACTTCAACTATTATAACACTTACTGCTAAGTAATATTATGAAGTTAAATTTAACTTTTGTCATTTGGCACTGCACTTCAGTTTGAAATACTCAAATCATCTTAGATAACAAATTAACTCAAAACGTTGACACAAATTTTCATAAAAGTAAATTTGTTGAAGCTGATGTTTTTTATCCAGGCTCTCTGACTGTGATGGAAACCCTTTCCGCAAGAAACGGATTGATGACAGAGCCTTCTGTGAAGTGTAGGGAGTGCCATGAAAAAACAACTCTTAAACGTTCATCATCAATAACAAAGAGAGGACAATCATTTATTTGATGTAAACCGATGTGCAGTTTACCATTCTCTGGAGACAAGAGGTGATTATCAAGTGCTTAGAATCTTCTGTGCTGTTATGAACATGCCTTTTATATCAGAACCTGCCTGCTATAAGCAAGTAGATGTTATCTTGAAAGCTTTAGAAGCTGAAGCTGATGAAAAAATAAAAAAGGCAGGAAACAGAATCAGAGAACAAGCTTTTAAAGAAAATAATCAAGTAGGTAGTGATGAAATTGTGGATGCAGCCATTTCATTTGATGGTATCTAGGCCAAAAGGGGATTTACTTCTTTAGTAGGAGTTGCATTTGTCATCAGTGTTGACACTGGTGAGTTGCCGGATTATCATGTCTTATCGAAGGAGTGTAGAAAGTGCGCTCAAAAGAAGAGTCAGCGTAAAGGCAATGAAGAGTTTGAAAAGTGGCAGATTGGTCACCTTGCTTCAAATGAATTTGACATCGATTTTACTGGCAGTTCACCGGCAATTGAAGTAGAAGGTGCCAAAACTGTCTGGAATAGACCAAATGGATAATACAATATCCGCTACAAGTGAATGGTCAGTGTGGAGATAGTAAAGCTTTCAGCGCCGTCGAAAGCACTTATGATAGCTGTAAAGTTGAAAAACTTGACTGTGCAGAACACGTACAAAAAGGATGGGGAAACATTTAATGAACTTAAAATCATCTACCAAAGGCAAACTTGCTGATGGGAAGCCTATCAGGGGACACGGGCGACTTATAGAAAGCCGCGTAAAAAAATTCAAAACTATTATGGACTGGCAATACGTCAAAACACGAAGCGAAAAAACCTCGAATAAAGTACACAAAAACATAGCAAGTGATTGGACTTGTCAGACTCCATGCGCCATTGTTTACTTTGAAAGGTAGAGCCGCTGACCAGATCCTGTCGGGGTACAAACAGGGGCGAAGCCAGGGAGGGGGGGTTGAATTTATTCTTAATATTGACGTTGGCATCGAGTTATCAACTAGCATAATAAAAATATAAATTTGTACACATATATGGATGTGTGCTCTATATATAATACAATTGGTTAATAGTAAAACTTTACGTCATGCCAATAAAGCTTATACTTCACTTCACTTCACATTACTACTACTACTACTACTACTACTACTACCACCAACTACTACTACCAACTACTACTACCGACTACTACTACTACCATTACTACTTCAAGTTGATGAGAGTCGCTGGACCAGAAATGGAGGACCCAACAGTGAGCAGTACATTTGCAAACTTGGAGAGGATATCATAATCAGATGGCTTCCAACCACAACAATTTTGCAAGTTCAAGGGCGTGAATCCGAATCCCTTAAAAGGAACCTTCTATTGAGTATCGTAAAGTATTACCGATGACACTATTGAGTCAGATACGGAGTCAGAATTGAAAACTTAACGGTTAACCGTTAGTATCTCAAGATCTAGCGCCAAGGATGAATGACTCATTTAAAGTCCATCTTGCTATAACTGCTACGACTCATTGTTGCTGTGAAAGATTGTAAAATGAATTGAAGAACATCAGAGAGTAAACTTCATCTTTAAAATCTATGAGAGTTGGTAACGACGAACGTGAACTTCATCAGTTAAAAGTGGAGCTGGAAGCGAAAAAAAAAGAGAATCAAGGGACTTGCTGAGGAGTTGCACTCAAACTTCTTATGAAGAAGTTGGTAAAACAATCAACCCCCTAATTCCGGAGAGCAGTGTCAGCTGATCCTTGCTCTGAGAAAACGAGCATAAACAACCTAAATCACGATGCTGGCTTCGCAACTGTTAGAAGAAAAAATAACAAAAGTCAAGTCCCAAACTCAGAAAACTCAGCAAGCAAGATCGTGTTCCCCCACACGTGAATTCAAGCAATAAATCACCTGAAAACTCAAGTGCAGGTTTTCGATCTAAGTCAACAGAAGAAGGCAACAGGAAGAATGTTTTGATTCTGGGGGACTATTAGGCCCATCTGTTAAAGAGAATACGTAATTATGTTGACCAAGAAAACTTAGTAAGTATATATAAAGCCCTTATCCAGCCGCATCTTGAGTATGGTTGTGTTGTTTGAGATGGGGTGGATAAGGGCTTTATATTAAAGTTGCAAAGATTACAAAATCTTGCCGCCATAATTATTAAAAGAACAAGCTTAGAGGTGCGATTTAAATATTTTCTAGCTAATCTTGAATGGGAAACATTAGAAAAAAGGTGCTATAATTTTAAAAAGAAATTTATGTTTAAAGTAATGAAAGGCCGAGCTTCAGAATGTATCAAAGACCTCTTTAGACCAAGGAACAGATCACCTCGTTAGTGTTACATGATGAAGGAAAAAAACTAGGTGCTCCTCTCCCTAAAACGGATTGTTTTTGAAGTATTCCATTAGCACAGTGGAGCGATCCTCTGGAACAATTTGCCAAGATCTCAACGAAATGCGACCTTTTTTCAAATTAGCGATCCTCTGACTTCTTGATGTTCTCCTTACTTTACAGTTGAAGTTTTATATACAATATCATTTGAAATGAAGAAATATATGGTTGTAAATAGTGTTACTCTAAACAGATATTTTGTAAAATAGTTGTAAAAATGAGGATAGTTTTACCGTCTTTAAATAAACTTGTACTATACTCTACTATACTCTACTCTACTACTACTATTACTACTTCTACTTCCTACTTCTACCACTACCTTCTACTACCTACAACTACTATTACTACTGCTAATGGCCGCCTGATACCTTTTTCCAAGCGATATCGAAATTTTCTAATTAGGACAGCAGAAAAGTATCAGGGTCCCACAAAGTTGAAAATATTGAGAGATATGATGATACATTTGATTTAGACTCCATCGATGACTCATCTACTTCAATCAAAAGAAGAAAATCGCGGAAATTACATCCAACAGTACCGGACCGATCTGGTGGGAGAAATATTGTTGACCAACTTCGTGATAACGGAAAGCAAGCAAAGTCGGTGCTGTTTGAAAAAATTGACTTGACAATGTACACAGAGCTAGTTAAGCTATGAATTGATCGGCAGTCGGCCTTATTTCTGTGTTAAGTGGTATGAAATGAACACTTACACTGATGACAATAAATGTGAAAAGATTGGCTTTCACATTTGCCGATCGAATCCATCTGGTCAAGACACACAAATGAACACGATTACAGTTTTTTTGACCACCGGACGAATCCAAGCGCAAGGACTTCATTGTGTGGATTGGGTTAAAATCGAGTTCCCTGTATTGCTAGCTTTAGTGAACGCGCAGCAGGAATCACCACATGTTGATCAAACATCGCAAACACTACATCCAAATGAACATTTGTATCTCGGTCACCATCTTGACACTGAGAAGAGTAAGAAACGAACGCAAGCAAGCAAATTTTCCACAAATCTTGAGGAAAACACAATCGATCGCGAAAACGACGATCAGTTTTCAACTTCACTAATACAGGAAATTAACGAAATCCAGATGGCACCTCTTGTCGTTTCACCTGGCCGCTCTGCTCTTAACTCTGTTAACATCCTTAAAGAAAAATTTTGCTTCTGTTGAAAAAGTTTTTGTCGACCTCAAGCTCCAGTTTGAAGAACTTCAATCAAGTAATTCTTTCACTGACAGCTCCTTGCTTCAAGACAAGTTTACACAGATCTAAAACAAAATCAAAGCCCAGAAGACCATGACGGAAGATAAACTACACGCTCAGATGTCATCTCAAGATTCGCTACAAAAAGATTTACAGGCATTAAAGAAATGCTTTGAGAGAATTCAGGAACAAAAATCAAATTTCACGAAACAACTAAATACGTTACAAGAAGAAAACCTTGACATGAAATCAAAACAAGAAGCTATGCTATCTGACTATGATGCTCTGAAAACGCTTGTATTAAAACTTCAGTCAGATATGAGTGAGACTGACAGCGACGAATCAGATTTGAACTCTTAGCCTGATGATTTTCAACATGAAGACCTTTGCAAGAGTGCACTGATTACGGAAGAACATCAAATACGAAACTGCAAGAAGAGAACAGTGCAATGAAAAAGGAGATCATTGGACTAAAAGACAAACTAAAAAAAAAATTCAAACTCGAAAGGAGGACCAAATTCCGCCACTTCCGTCTATGATTGAAAGACCTTCAACAGCTGGACATGATTATTGAAAGAAAAAGTCATCCTTGCCAACGACACCGAGGCCCGCGAATAATCATAAAAATCTGCTCTTCCTTTGCGACTTAAACGGAAAGTACTTACGCTTGAATAAGCTATGCCCCGAACATAATGTAATATACAATCGTTGTCCAACACTAGATAAAGCGTCAGCTTTAATAGATCAATCTAATGAAGAGGGGCAAGCTGTTGATTCAATTCTTATTTATTGTGGCACAAACGACCTCGAAAGTGACTCTGACGCAAAAACCACTGCACAAGACATATATCGACTACTTTCTCAAACGGTTCAGAAATTTAAAAACTCACATATTATTTTCTCAAGACTACTACCGCGAAATGACAAACTTAACAACAAAGCACAAGATGTAAATAAACTTATTGTTCAAAACTGTGCCTCGTTAAATGTTCAACTAATTTGCCATTCCTGGACATTATCCATTCCACCTTCACGTCTAATCCTCCACGACAACAAGCACTTAAATCGTTTGGCGGTTTCCATTTTTGCAAGGGCTCTAACCAGGGCCGTTTATCGTGGTGTTTCAGAGCCCGTACACGTGGTCAGAGAAACTGACTGTAACGAGCACATTCATCAAAGCTAACGCCGCAGGCAATCAAATACGCCAATGAGACAAAGATCTAATGTCCCTCACACAAAAAATGCTATTAACGAGCCCTTCAACGATGTCACACAAGGCAAGCGATCCTACAGTGACGCCTTACGACAACAACCACCTTATACCGGACACAATACAGCTGGACCACGACATTCGCAAAGTCCTCACCTGGATTGTAACACAGGATTACCAGTACTCCTAAGAAATGGAGCTGACAATCCAGCACTTACACTGTCTCTAATACCAAATCAGTTTGATGCGTTAAAACATTCTCTTGCCATACCCGGCTAATCTAAATGTGTCGTGAGTATAAAAACATTTTTTTTAAATATATTTTTGTGATATCTTCATGTATTTCTTCATTTTTCAACTTTGCTGCACCCTAAACATTAAATTTACTTGTTAGGGTGACTTCTTGTATCAGTTTTGACGATTGATCAAGGCTTTACCAACCATAAGTTTAATAGGAAGCAAAGACTTTCGTTTAGTACATGGAACTTTAACGGTTTGATTGATCGAATTCTCGGTGATAAATTCGAAAATGTTGATTTCATTAATCACTTAAACAAATTTGATTGTTTCGTTTTAACAGAAACTTGGTCACATAAGCTAATTCAAATTCCTAATTTGAAATGTTTCAACTCAACTCAAAACATAAGTGTAAATTCTAATAGTAATACTGGTAAAAGAAGAAATTCAGGTGGGATATTGATTTTCGCAAGAAACAATCGGGCAGCACAAATAACCTTGCAAAAATCAACAACTAGCTTTGTTTGGTGCAAACTGGACAAAGAATTAATGGAACAGAAAAACATGTCTTTCTATGTGGGGCTTATATTCCACCAATTAACTCAAAATACTACAATTTAGAGCTTTTCGAAGAATTGGAAAACAATATCTTTGAATATAGATCGATGGGACAAATCATCCTTTTGGGCGACTTAAATGCACGGACTGGAAAACACAATGATCACATTGCTAATGATAAAGCTGGTACGATTCCACTTCGACTAGAAGCCTTTTTTATACCAGTTTGTAGAAACAACTGTGATAATGTACTTAACGATCATGGAACACATCTCTTACAAATTTGCAAAAACTTGATCTGCGCATCCTTAATGGCAGAATGAGAGGCGACTCCTTAGGTAACATTACATTTCACGGCAGGCTAGGAGTCAGCGTTGTTGATTACATCATTTGCGACCAAACTCTCTTTCAGAATGTTGATACTTTACCGTGCAACGTCCAACATACAGCAATTGAAGTCTTTACCTTCTCAGTTTCTCTGGTCTACTGATTGATCAACTCTATTTAAAACTGCACTAAACTCGTCCAGTATTCAGTCTCTAGTTGCTAAGATCTTAAAAATCAAAATTTTGAAAAGTCCGAAGTAGGAGTAGATCAAGCTACCTCAGAAGTAAATACTATTCCTTTAACTGCGAGTAAACAATCACTAAAAAGAGCAACTGTTAGACGCCGATGCCGAATATCGAACAGTGTTAAAAAGAAGTGGTTTGATAAAGATTTCAGACTGAAAAGATATTTATTTAGTACGAAAACTTGCAAATTAAAAACGCAGAGATCCTTTGAATACCGAAATCCGCACATCTTATCATAATACACTTTCCGAATACAAAAACTTGCTTCGTACAAAACAACAAAATTACAAACAACAACAAAAACAACAATTTTATTTGGCACTTCTTGTATGCTTCAATTGACTAAATCACAAGACAGTACTCAATAAAAATAATAATAATAATTTAATATTTATATTGCGCATAATCGTTCTGGAACACTTTTAAGACACTTCCTGAAAAACTGTCCTCTGAAACTTTGCCACCGGTGAGAGAGGAAGAGTGGCTGCAACACTTTGGAAATCTACATTCAACCCTGTCAGTGCAAAGTAAAGATCAAAATACAATATTAAAAGAGTTAAAAAGCTTTGAAAAATGTAAATCTTCACCAAGTAGCCTTATCACCCAATATCAGTAAATGAGTTAATAAGTGCCTCAAAAAAATAAATAAGAAAGCGTCATACTCTGATCTGATTAAGAATGAAATGGTTAAAACCAGTTGCGAGCCGTTGCTAGCCGTCTACATTAAGCTTTTAAATCTAGTACTCTACACTGGAATATTCCCAAGTATATGGTGTGAAGGCATCATAACTCCTATTGTAAAATCCGGAGACAAAACATACAGGAAATTACAGAGGAATTTGTGTATCTAGTTGTTTGGGAATTTTTTTTTCAACAGTCATCAATGATCGGGTTCTAAAGTTTGTAGAGTACAGAAATACATTACACCCGTCTCAAATAGGTTTTCTTAAAGCGAATCGAACGTCTGATCACATATTTATGTTACAAACTTTAATTGAAAAATATTGTTATGAGAACAAACAGAAAATCTATGCATGTTTCGTTGATTTCAGAAAAGCTTTCGATTCGGTGTGGCATAAAAGTCTTATTCATCTTATTTTTCAATATAGTATTAGGGGTAACGTTTACAAACTTGTTAAGTCTCTATATTCAAAAAGCAGTAACGTTCTGTTAAGATTGGTAAATGTGAAACAAGCAAATTTTCTTATCGTCGCGGCGTAAGACAAGGTTGTATTCTAAGTCCTTGGCTTTTTAATCTTTTCATAAACAAATTACCCTTTCTTTTTGCAGTAACAATAATCCGTTAGATATTGTCCAAGAATAAACCTATTTCGAAATAAAAATTACGGCTTCCGGAAACTTTTACTTGTGTCAAAGAACTTTAGTCGAAAAAGTCCTAAACGCTGTTTTTAAAATACGTAGGCAAATAAACTTTTGTCAACTCTCGTTGCGTTCCGCCAACAAAATATTTGATACGGCTATACAACCAACCTTAACTTACGGTAGTAAAGTCTGGGGTCTATTTTCCAAAATGAACTTCGATAATTGGGACAATACACCCATTGAGAAAATACATCCGAGGTTTTGCGAAATGTTTTTAGAAGTAAAAGCATAAGTAATTTATGGGTCCCAAACCTCACCAGCGGATAGCCAGGTCCAATATCCCAAGGCACCTAATCCCTGTGTGTAGAAGCTAGTGGTGGTCGTGACATTAGCAAAGCTGGGGAAGGAGGTTCAACCACGGAGGGGTGGCAATACCCAGCACTCTGCAGCCTTTGAAACTGTCATTTAACATGAGACTGACTTAGTGGCCCTTCGCACAATCCCTGTTATATTGAAGCATGGGAATAATAGATTACTTGTGAACTGTTTACTTGATGAAGGTAATAATACCACTTATGTAAATGAAGATGTTGTGGAACATTTAGGACATTTAGGGATAAGCCTGCCAAAAGGTAACCAGTTACTATTAATGTAGCCAATAACCAATAGGTAACATTCATGTCGACAACCTTTGAAATCGGTCTGGAAAGTGGACATACCGTTCCCCAAAGTGGCAAGCAGGGGGGTAATTGATGTTCTCCTTGGAGCAGATCGTTATCATTTGATGTATCCAAAACAATAAGTAGTGGGAAAGCCAAATGAGCCTTACGCAAGGTTGTGTCCTCTGGGTTGGACAGCTATCGGTCGAATTAGTGTCAACAAGCCCTCAAATCAGGGACAAACCAGATTTCTTCACTTTTCGAATCGAGCAAGCAGTTCTGGGATCTTGAGACCATGGGCATAACACCAACAGGTCCAGGTATGACCCCAAATGAGAAACTTGCATGGACCAAAGTGTGCAGTTCATTTGACGGAGATCGGTATGAAGTGTCTGTGCCGTGGAAGGAAGATCGCCCTTCTCTGCCAGACCATCGACGGTTGGCAGAACAGCGCCTTGAGTTGACCGAGCGGAAGCTAAAAAAAGATGAGGCGGTCGCGACTCTGTACCAATAAGTGATTGATGACTACTTGGAGAAAGGGTATGTGCGTAAAGTGCCTCCAGATGAACCGAAACCAAACTCTGAATGGCTGTTGCCGCTTTATCCTGTAGTTCGCCCAGAAAAAGCAAAAACACAGGTTCGCATAGTGTTTGACGCATCTGCAGAAGTTGATGGAAAGAAGGTGAACACTGAATCATTGCTTGGTCCGAATTTGCAGACAGAAGTATTTGATATACTTGTAAGATTTAGAAAGGAGTCAGTGGCATTGGTTGGAGGTATAATTCAGATGTACCACCAAGTGTCATTGAA
Organism: Umimayanthus nakama; assembly: GCA_027574985.1. Classification (NCBI taxonomy): domain Eukaryota; kingdom Metazoa; phylum Cnidaria; class Anthozoa; order Zoantharia; family Parazoanthidae; genus Umimayanthus; species Umimayanthus nakama. The sequence continues at coordinate 7,661 of JAOBRG010164209.1, read as the reverse complement.
CCCAGTGGACAGACCCTTTCAACGATTCTTGTGGCGAGATCTAGACCATGATCGACAACCCGATGTCTACGAATTTTCACGTGTTGTATTCGGTGGTTGCTATGGTCCATTTTGTGCACAGTATGCGTGGCAAAGACATGGACATGACCACCGAACTGAATCTCGTTTAGGAGCCGAGGCAATTGAGAAGAGCAGCTCTATGGATGATTTGATGCAATCTGTTCCCACAGTTGAACAGGCTACTGAAATGCGTCGGCGGTTGACTGAGCTAGGTGATATACGTAAGTGGATTTCGAATCGACCTGAAGTTATTGCAAACATTCCTGAGGATCGGGCTTCGAAGATTATTCGTGAGCGAAATGAGTTGCCAATGACAAAGACATTAGGAGTGAATGATGACACATTCTTGTTTAGCTACTCGCCACCGTTGGATGATTTTAAAATAACTAAGAGGAACGTTTTGAAGAAGACAGCAAGTGTGTTTGATCCACTCGGCCTGATCAGTCCCTACATTATGTGGGCAAAAGTATTGATGCAACGGCATGCATTGAGGCCATCAGTCGGGATGAGTCATTACCAGACCCCTTGAAAGAAGATTGGAGAGAGTTGTTTACTGAATTTTCTGAACTTGAACAGCTCAGAACTTCTAGGTGCTTGAAGGATGAAAATGTTGTGGACTCAACCATCCACACATTTACAGATGCTTCAGAGAAAGCCTATGCAGACGCGGTCTACATTCGGAATAAGCTCAGTAATCGAGGTGTAACCACTCGACTGATTGCAGTCAAATCTAGACTTGCGCCGCTCAAGGCAATGAGCATACCAAGACTAGAGCTCATGGGAGCACTTGTTGGACTGAAACTAAAGAAACAGGTATGTTCGGCTCTTAATGTACCCATGAATGGAGTCACATACCGGGTCGATAGTCTTAACGTGGGATTCTGGGTTCAAGGGCAGAGTAGAAATTATAAGCCTTTCGTATGGATTGAACTGCATCTGCCACTGGTTTTGCCATTGCTCTAGTTTATGCAGGTTGTCTTGCAGGTGATCACAGTCTCTCTCGTTTGCAATGACACCACAGAGTAGGGCGTCATCTGCGAAAAGCTTAACGGAGGACTGTAGATTATCAGGAAGATCGTTAATATATAATAAGAACAAAAGTGGGCCGATCACTGTTCCTTGAGGAACTTCGGACTTCACGGGGGAAGATGTTGAGAATTTTCCTTCGCAATGACGGATTGAGAACGCGGAGTGAGGAAGGATTTAAACCAGCAGAGTAATTTGCCTTGTATTCCTTAATATTGTATTTTGGCTAGGAGACGCCGGTGGGAACCTTATCACAAGCTTAATTTGTAAGTTTTTAGCGAGGTTAGCTGTTTGGCGACACCATTGATGGTGATTATAAGAGGGCTTATGCTTGAATTTGGCTGGTTTCCGACGCTCGGAGGATCTGATTCAGATTCATTAGTAAAAGCAGAAGATAATTGTTTGTTCAAAACTTCCGCTTTAGCCTCTGCGTTGCTAAATGTTTTGCCTTCAATCTCGAGGTCAGCTACGCCTGGATCATCATGCCTCAGTTGTTTCAGATAGGACCAGAAACGCTTTGGATTTTCTTCAATAGCTTCACTGAGAAAGTTTGACACGTAATCATCTCTGACGGTTTTTAGGCTTTGGTGCATGCGTTTCCTCGCGGCACGGAACTGATGCCAGTGTGTTGGATTTCCTGATTTTTTGGCTTTGTTTCGCTCTTGCCTGACGTCTCAACGCGCGGTTAAACCAAGGTAAGTTAAAGCGTGAGCTGGACATCTTGTGCGGAATGTGATTTTTTCCGGGTCTTTAATAAAATATTTCATCATATGTGTATTCCGAGCCTTGACCCTTTCCTTTCTAATGATAAGACGGGAAAACATAAAGAGATAATGGGATTTATTGTTGACAATGGACCCTGTGAAGCGCCGAGCAACTTTCTTGTTCAAATGTTACTTGTGCGTTTACTGAACTTCCTTGATCTAGACAAAGTGACTCAAAGATCTTTTTCAGAATACCTAAGTAAGCGAAACTTCGTTGAACGCGTGCATACAGTGGAGACTAAAGCTCTATCGGATCATGGGCCATTTTCGTTGAAACTCGTTCACGAGAAGGGACTACCTGGAAGTAATGAAACACCAGGAAAACATGGAGGCTATGGCTGAAAGCGTTATCACCTGCAGCACTAAGGGTATATTCAATAATGAGCCAATTAAGTGTTATCGGAGAATCGGTAGTAACAAAAACTTTCTCTTTCAAGACGAACAACAGCTTAAGGCTTTTAGCCTTCTATCTTCAGAGAGAAAACAAGAGGATTCTACGGTCTATCAACCAGTTAAGTGTGAAGATTTAGTGTATCCTGAAAGCGTTTGGTGTGTAAAGAAGGACTATAAAGGTACGTAAGGGACAGAATACATCACTCTTTTGTCGGAGAACACGTCATGCAGGATTCCTCTAGTGCATCAATATTTCTTGCCGATGAATGCTGGAAAGGAATTCCACTTCAACAATTTTACTGTCCGCCTCTGCCTGATTACAAGCTCTGGACAGAAACAGGTGAGTTACATTATATGAGCTATAGTGAAAGGCGGGAATTCTCGGTTGGGTCATGGGATGAATGCCCTGCCCTCTTCTTACCAGAAAAAGTGATTGACTTGTGCTTTAGAGTTATGTCTTCGGAAACTAACAGCAAAGATATCATGAACTCTGTCGCTTTTCTTGCTTGGGTTTCGCCACAAGAAGCAGAATCATACTTTGATCACATGCTGAAAACACTTAAGGAACAGAAAGAAGATGATTTGAAAAAGGAAAATTGGAAACCACACCGACTCTACAAAGAAACAGAGATAAGCTGGTAGTCATGTGCGCCCAATCTGGCTTTCCATCGAGTGGAAAAAAACACGACTTTGTGGAAAAGCTGGCAGGAAACGAATTACGACAGTCAGCTACGGTTTTGCAGGATACAGATCTATATAATGGCAACCTTTAATCGGTTCCAGATTCAACTGCAGGACCGGTTAAGATGTTTGTCGCACAATTGCGAGCTGTTCTTAGAAAGCATGGGATTTTAGAAGTTCCAAGGGTAGGCCCTCTGAAGGCAGGGCATCCGAATGCTGCGTTTTCAAGAGAACGTATGTGCCTTCCGCACTGATAGAATGCGCTGAAGAAATCTCAAGTATTCAGAAGAGATGCAAGGTGGACTCTGTTCGTTTCAAGCGAAAGTATAAGCATGGCGCACACCATACTTTAACGACCAGAACATCATGCTTGAGAGAAATTCTTTCGCCAAGGACACCGTGTATAGAACGTAACAATCCTCAAAAACGTAATGTCACAGATAATTTGAATGCCTTGAAGTAGTTGTTACTCAACAAAAGGAGAGCGTAAGACAGCAAATTCTTGAATTTGAGAACCAAATGAAGAGGGAAAAAACACCCCCAAAGAAGAAGAGGAAATCAACAACAACGTCAGCAGTTAGGGCAAATCAACGTCCAAAGCGACAAACAAGAACCGCATTCAACCGGGAAGACAGATCACAAAACTGTGTTTCTGGGCAAATGGTAGAGGCTTGTGGAATGAAAAGGATTTAGAAGGAACAGAGTGGAAGCAATTATATATTGTATAGTCTGGTTGGATGCTACTGCCGCTTTTGTGGAAGATGTTATTCGTCTTGTTTAAAGGGCTATTGGACAAATTGATGAGCTGTTATCTATGTATAAGTACTTGGCTTCACGTGTTCTGGAAATGGATCAGGATTTGCCATGTTGTCGTTACAATGACTGAGATTTCTCATTGGCTTCAGTCCGTATATTTTATCAAAATGACAGCTGATAATAAGAACTCTTCGAATTACATTAAAAGACTGAGGTTACGGAGTAGAAAGCCGAAGTTGTTTTCTTAAGTACATCTACGTTACCATTGCACAAATTTGTAGTCAGAATAGAGTAATTGTTATAGTTATTGGTATTTTATTCTTTTGAAAAAGTACCCAAATCCACATATCGAGTTGGTATTTAAAGTTAAATAGCTGGAATCCATGATAGCATTCGAGTATGACATATTTGTGACAAGTGGATTTACAAAAGCTGCTAGCCTGTTGTTTTGGCTATTTACTACAAGTTGTGTTAGCCATAAGGCGTGTATTGTAACATAAAATGAATGCTGATGATATTATAGTAAGATAATCAGTCTGCACATAGTTCTAACTATGTCAATAGTACGAATAATATAATTTCTGATATTAGGTGTAATGAGACACAAAAACAAAATTTCCAGAAAATGGAAATTCCAGGGAAGGAGAGTCTAAAAGCACCCCCTGGAATGGAAATTTCCAGGTGGATGGTGGGTCAGACAAAAAAATCCTCGGTGTGGGGCGTGGATATTTTCTTGAACTACACATTTCTTGTTTTTCTTGAATATGTTTAACTTCGGTAACTTGTTTTACCTGTATCTTTTTATAAACTTCATAAGCTGTGGCCTTTTTGGTATCTTCATTATCTTTAGTGTATTTGTTGACTTCTTTTATCTGTTTGATATGCATGTCTTCCATTTTTCGTAGTGCGTCTTTTAATAATTTTGCTCTTTTTGTGCGTTCTCTTTTACGTTTACTTCTTGATGCATTTGTAGTTTTCGTTTCGCTTTCAGTATCTGATAGTGGACTTGTGGGGTTCCAAACCGTTGCTGTTGGGGTATCCAAGTATCTCGCAAAAATCCTCTGCAGTTTATAGAAACATGTCCCATCCTACGACAATTGTAACAGATGGGAGGCCCGGTGGTCCTGCGCTCGTTACGTAGTGCAGGTCTGTATTGTCTCCCATCACGGTTGTTTGTTACTTGCAGTTGAGATAGCTGGGCTTGAACACGCCTCAAATCATTTTGTATTTTATGTACCTGGGAATGTGTCTCATATCTGTTGCCATGGAGATGACCTTTGAATTTGTCAGGGCTGTCAAGAGCCGAAACTGGTTTGTTGCTTTTAGAAGCTAGCCGTGGTGTTGATGATAATTGTTTTAGTTGCTCAATTTCGTCACGCAGATCTTGCATTTCACTTTTGGGACTCAGCAAATCACGCAGACTTGATACATCCTTCTTAAGTTCTGCCATCCCAGTGACTTTACAAATTCCTGCTATATCACTGAACCTTTTAATCTTGCATAGTTTCTGCTTGTTGCATGGTTTGTGGCTGGTTCAACACAACATGGACCCTTATTTCTGGTAACAGTCCCTGAACATAGATGTCCCTCAGTTCATTTCCTCTTATTCCAAGGCGAGCACAACGTCGATATATATCTTCAGTGTGGTGTTCAAGTGTATCGTTCTCTTTTGGCGTCGATTTGTAAGTTCTTGTCTGAGGAATTGTACAGGAGCTGTGCTAAATCTCTGATTCATTGCATCTAGGGCTTGATCTATGTTGTTTTGTGTCTCCTCCGGCAAGCGAGAAAACCAGGTGCTTGCAAGTCCATCAAGGAAAAATGGAATTGCTCTAGCTTGTCTACGTTCAGTCCATCCATTAAACTCAGACAGGCGATTAAATTTAAATATCAGTCAGTTACATCTTCATTGCGTAGGCCATGGTAGTGTTTAAGCTTGATTTGACTTTGTCCCACTGGATTATGTTGTTCTTCATGTTCGTTTAGGGCTTCTTGTAATGCGTGAACGGCCGAAAGAGTGAGTTTTTTTCTAGCGTTTTCATCCATGTTGTTTTGATGGTCAGCGCTGTTATTCAGTGGAGCGCTCAAGTTGCTTGCTCAGGAGGAAATGTGATATCTGTATAGCTTCCACCAAGATTGGCTAGTTCAAATAAAATTGAAGTATACGGAAAGCTTTTAGGAGTTGACGGCAAGGTTAAATCGTGCGGGGGGGAGGCTTGCTGGTGGCTCTGCTTCTGGTAGTACAACGTTATCAAACGTTTCTAACTTAAATTCCAAACGTGGACTGTGCTCGTCGAGATTCAAGTCAATGGATCTTGTGATTTTACCAGTCGATGTCCTAAGCGGGCTTACTACTGACCAGGCTGCCCGCCAGGGAACGTCAGAATCCGAGTCGTCAGTTTCTTCTGTGTGTATACGGTGCTGTCAATGTTCTTGGGATGAACTCTTGTGCTTTTTTTTTGACCGAGTGATTCTCTGAATGGACGATTTACTTCAGTTACTTGTGGATCGAGCAGGCGCTTTGTAACAGCTTCGGTAAGTTGTTTTTGTTTGCACGGCCCACAGTGCAATTTCTCGGTTGCTTTCTTTTGCCAGATCTTCTGTTATTATTAGGCCTCATTTTCCAGACATATGCAAGCTTTTCTGTTTCATTTGGAGGAAGGGAAGTGGTTAAGTTGTCATCTTTCAGAAAAATAGGCCACTGTACGAATTCCTTTGGTTCAGGAAATTGAAAAGCTTGTGACTATTGATAGTTACCTTATGTAAGTAATATAGTTAACTGTGTCATTCACTTGTCAAGTATCTTGGGCTTAGCCAGGATCTGAACAAATAGGAGGGAGATGAACAACTTAACAATTTTAACCCCAACATGCCTGTTGCTATACCCATGATTATTAGTTTTCTATTCTGTAGCCAGTGAGAATTGAGAACAGTTGCCCTGTAGCCAGCAACACTGCTTTTCTCTTAATAAATAGCAACGATTTATTAGGATGGCGCAAGTTGCACTACCTCGATCACCTTGATTTACAATTTGCATATCTACACAAATTGCCTGCTACAGAAATTTGGTCTAGTTCATGATGATTTCAGTGATGGTCATTTCCTACCTGATGACGGTGACAACCAAAGACCTCCAGATAATCCAGCAACACAGAAAAGACTGCACCCTATAAATGTTGTCCTATAAGGAAAGCGATTCGCTTAGACGGTAAAAACGTATATCTTATAAAATATGTTGTCTGTAGATACTAAAGTTTTCTCTGCACTTTCTTGGCCTACTGAAGGTTCCAAAGCAGCATCCCCAACTTTACCAGAACAAATTTGCACACAAATAGTTTGTTAAATGCAGTTTTAACTTGGTTTATGTCAACCTATCTGATACATACTGTAGATCTGCATCTAATTTCTGACCAACAACAACATGTAAAAACAATGTCAAAAGTCTCTCTCTTGTATGCATTTACAGTACAAAAAAACACTGAAAAAACTCTTGGCATTTTGTTTGCTGCTGGTATTCAGCAGTGGTTGGAGAAAAGTTTTAGAAACAAGAAACTTTTTCTGGGGGTTGGGATTGTTCAAAAGAGAAGGGTAAAAACATGGCTTAATTGGGGTTTGTTTTTTGTGGTTGACTGTTATATTTTTTGTGTGGAAAGATAAAAGGGGGGTATTTTGATAAACAGAATACTATAGAAAACAAGTTTCCTACTCCAGAAGTCTAATTGTGATTTTTTTAAAAATAAATGAAATTAAATCTACCATCTGTTTCTTTGTAATTCAAAACCCCATAAACCCTTGGCTTTAAATACCAAATAAGGATTTTGATTGACCAAAAAAATATAGAATTATGTTTGGGACCTTTTCAAACAACTTCAAGTCCTTGTGCAGCTTTTGAAAACTATGTTTTACTATAATAATAATAATAATAATAATAATAATAATAATAATAATAATAATAATAATAATAATAGTAATAATAATAATAAT
>JAOBRG010164098.1:0-18284 GCA_027574985.1 Umimayanthus nakama | reverse complement strand
GCCCCCCCCCCCCCCTTTTGGATTTTTTTTTACAAAAACGAACTTTTGTAGCAAAAAATTAGTACTAAACGAGTAAGAAATTCCCTAAAATTGCTGGAAATAGCCATTTTAGAGACTAAAAATTTCAAAAATTTCTGGGGGAGCATGCCCCCACACTTCCCTAGAAAGCTCACGCCTTCGGCGCTTGTTGGTGCCCCTGCCTTTTGAAAATCCTTGATCCGCCCCTGAGAAACTCCAAAGACTACAAAACTCTGCTGTTAGACTTGTAATTATAACGAGAACTAAAATGTCTGAGCATATCACACCTGTCCTTATTAATCTCCACTGGCTTCCTTTTCAACAAAGAGTTATATTCAAGCTCCTCCTCAACACTTACAAAGCCCTCGACGGCCAGGCCCCTGATTACCTCTCGACTCTACTGACTGTTTATAAACTTGCTCGCTCTCTGCGATCATCAGCTGCTAATAACCTATCTGTCCTTAAAGGGCAACTCCAGCCAAAAATCAAGTCTGGTTCATCGAACAGGCCGTGACATTTGCTTTGCGAAATGGGTTGCTTTTCTGTAGACATCAACTAGCAACGAAGATATCGGTGTCTGAACATCGAAAAATTTGAAACTAGGAAGCCCGCCATTTTGCGATTGAGCAGGGGCTCAGAATTAACCAGCGGACTGTGGTGTGACGTCAAATTGTCCTATGCAGGGGGTCTCTGCCAGCAAACAACATGGAGGAAGAGTTGCTGTTTTGTGATTTGGATCAACTCGCGATCAGACAGTGTATTTCGTACGTGAGACGTAAAACTTCGCTGTACCACACCCAGTGAAAGAGATACTCGAAATCTTCCTGTTCCTGTACGTATGTTTGATAAGTTTTTACGGATGTCCGCAATATTTTGTCGCCTACGCTTTTGCAAAAGTTATACACGAATCGAAACTGGCAAGATGTTATATGCAGATATGTTATCAAGTTTCTTCAAGAATTTCACTTCTCTTATTGGACATTTGAAACGGAGACATTTCCTGCTAAGTTAGTTTATAAGCAGCTGTTGTAGCTCTGAATTGAAGTTCAATAAAACGAACAGGAACAGGAAGATTCTGAGTAACTCTTTCACTGGGTGTGGTACAGCGAAGTTTTACGTCTCACGTACGAAATACACTGTCTGATCGCGAGTTCGTCCATAACACAAAACAACAACTCTTCCTCCATGTTGTTTGCTGGCAGAGACCCCCTGCATAGGACAATTTGACGTCACACCACAGTCCGCTGGTTAATTCTGAGCCCCTGCTCAATCGCAAAATGGCGGGCTTCCTAGTTTCAAATTTTTCGATGTTCAGACACCGATATCTTCGTTGCTAGTTGATGTCTACAGAAAAGCAACCCCATTTCGGAAAGCAAATGTCACGGCCTGTTCGATGAACCAGACTTGATTTTTGGCTGGAGTTGCCCATTAAATCAAGAACTACGACCGACGGTGATCGATCTTTCGCATGCGCTTGCCCAAAACTGTGGAACCAACTGCCCAAGCACATAAAACTTTCGGAAACTTTGGACTTATTTGAAAGTTGACTTAAAACACATCGTTTTAAAATTGCTTTTAATGTTTGAAATATGATTCTTTTTAGTTATTTTTTTATCTTTGTTTTAATGGCTCCTTTTTTGAATTTTGTAAAAAGCATTAAGACAGCAGTATAATGCGTTTTAAAGAACAGTATACTATTATTATTATTATATTTATATTGAATACAAAAAACAATGTTATAGAAAACTGAGCGGCGTATCACGGCAAGGGAAACAATTTGTTTTTAAATCTCTGAAGATGACTACTTGAGTCGAAAAGGTTTAGCCCTTTTACACAGACATTCAAAGAAACCTCTTGTTTTTAATAATTTTCAGAGGCGAATTATGAACATTGTTATTTGTTTCTTTCAACTCAGCAAAATAAAATTCAGAGTGATCAGAGGTATGTAGAAAAATATATTGTAAGCTTTGCGACACATCTTCAGCAGAGACAAGTTCTGTAATCATTTTCTGCCTAATTTCTTTAGCTTTTGTTTCAGGGGTTATAGTTTTTACACAATGGAGAGGATCGCTGTGACCTATTCAAAGTGTTTGTTTTATCAGGGCCGTTGATAGACTCAAAATTTAGGGAAGGTATTTGCCCTCCGTGCTTAACGCTACCTACAACCTAATAGTCTTTGCAGTGTACTGAAAAAACCGCGACTCTTGTGCTCCACCCAGTTCAAATTTCATGAGAACGAGGTTGCATTGATGGCTGCATTAACAAACCAATGAGACTCCACGGCCGATTGCGTTGGGTTGAGCACAAGAAACGAAGATTGGAAAATGCTCATTTGAAATGCAAAATTTTCCGGGGGAATTGGGGTTTAAGAGTACGTTTAAGAGTCGCAGTTAGATGTTGAACTGGGGTTGGACTATGTGGAAGTTTTTTAATCAAACCTTCGTTTGCATTAATAATTTTACATAGTTTGAGTAAAAACGTCATCCAGTTAATATCAATAGAAGTGTTCATAATTAGACTCTTCTTGTATATAAACAGGCGTACGGACCTTTGAACAGCAATTGATGAGGCAATTTTCAATCATTTATTGATTGACTGACTGATTAGTATTTATGAAGCAACTTCCAATGCAATTGTAAGTGGTTTGGCACTCTAGTCAATCGGGAAGTCGAGACGGAGAAGCGAAGAACGAGTGGCAAAAACGAAGAGCAAAGGGATGAGCGAGTCGGTAAAGGGAAGCGGAGCTGCGAGAGAAGGGGAACTCCATTTTTTCCATCACCTCATTCCCTCAGCGGCCAGCTTTTTCGCCGCTCGCCTTTTTTTGCCTTCACGAATGACTAGAACGGCAAGCTCAATGGCTAGTTTAAGGGGCAATAGTTCAACTTTGAACCCTTATATTTACTTCATTATATGTCGGATTTTGGCAAAAAGCCATCTTTAAAAAGGTAATGATATGGAAACTATATCGTCAAAACGCAAAGGGTAGCTTAAGGTTATAAACTTAATAATGACAATTTTAAAAACCCATACAAATCCATAAGTTCGGATTCAAGGATTTGTATGGAGGTTTGAAATATGCTTGTACAATTTTCGCATGGTTACATTTGAAAAAACGATTTTTTAAAAAAACCTATAACAAAATTCCTTGTTTAATAGGAGGGGGGGGGGGGGGAAGTTATAAGGGTTCAAAACTGAACAACTCTCAATCCATTTTCTGTAACTTTGCTGCGACTGCCCCCATACGAAGTTAGCGGAGGAAACCGTGCAATGGATTATTGCTCTTGGATGACAACAGTTTCCAGTTCATATCTGATACAGTGACGGGTCTGAACCCAGGCGAGTCAGTGTCTGTGATTGCTTAATCGTGCAGGTTGATGTAGTCCTGAGAGTGCGAAGGGCTGTTGCTGGTTGAGACTGACGTTACAAAATCCATCTTCACAGACAATTTTTGTAGTTGATTGAATGTCCGGGCTGGTGTAGGCTTGAGGAGGGCTGTTGCTGGTTGAGACTGACGTTACAACAGCCATCTTCACACACAATTTTTGTAGTTGATTGAATGTCCGGGCTGGTGTAGGCTTTAGGAGGGCTGTTGCTGGTTGACACTGACGTTTCGGCAGTCATCTTTACAGTAAATGTTTGTAGTTGGTTGGTTGTCCGGGTTAGGGTAGTCCTGAGAAGGACTGCTGTTGGTTGAGACTGACCTTTCGACAGCCATCTTCAAAGTCAAGTTTTGTAGCTGGTTGATTTTCCGGGGTCGTGTTTTCTTGAGACGTTCTACTGTTGGTTGTGACTGACGTTTCAACAACCTGTGATTGTGTAAAAGCTATTCTACACTGGCGGAAGACGACTTTCAACTAGGTTGTTGAAACTTCTGTCACAACCAACAACAGACGAACAACCAACAGCAAACATTGATTCTGAAGATGAATTCCTGATAAGTCAGTCATTATAAACGAGAGTCCTTCTCTGGACTTCACCAACACGGACGATCAACCAACAACTGATAGTTTCCATTAGCAGTTGTACCCAGTTCATCCATAGAAATCGAAGTCGTCCGTGTCATCATCCACTGGCTGACCCCCGGTACTCAACTGTAAATCAACTTCCGACTCCGTGTCCGAATGGTTCCAGAAACCTATTTAATACACAAGCACGTTCCATTAACTACTGCATGTGATGCGCGGCGTGGGTCCACTGCTGAACGAACACTATATTGTAGCAACAACTGAGCTAGCATCGAAACTTTATACAATCAGTTAAACTTCACCAAGAGAAACAAATTTTAAGACCTTCTAAGTCCTTGAGCAAAGATAAATTTGACAAAACTACGACATTTTTAAGGCCTTAAAAATGCAAGATAAAAAAGACTCTTAAAGATATTTTAAGGCTCTGCGGTAATCCTGTGTTCATACAAATGAGAAACGAAGAAGTTATACAAAGCTAAACAGGAAAAAGGGTGAGATTCAAGTTTTAGCAGCTATTTTTACTGACATTTGCATCCTAGCTGCGTAAGAATTCTATTTACCTGGCTTTCGCTTGACGGCTGTCTCACTGTTGGACTTCGGTTCACTTCTCAAAGTACCATCTATGAGAGCTGGATTCAATTTAGTACTCAGGTCTTCCTCTTTTTCTACGGCCGATGGGATGTAGCCTGCGTCTGCATCTGGGGACAAAGGTGGCGACAGAGAAGACACAGACTCTGATCTCCATGACGAAGATAGAGTCCTCCCGCGCTCACTACCCCAGCTCTCTCCCAAATCTTCACTTCCATAACTCGCCCCCAAGCCTTTACCATCGTTAAACAGGGACAATTTTGGCCGCTGTTTGCTCTTTTTCTTCTCGGGTGACTTGGAACGAGGGGATCGCTGGCGAGGCGAGGTTACTGGAGGTGGTGATATACTCCGCACTAGCTCCCGCTCGAGATCGTCATCAGCCTCGCTTTCATTCTGTTCGGTACGTCTAGATTGTGCTGATTGGCTGAGAATGTCGTCATCTGCTGCGTCAACACGTGTACTACTCATCAGTTTTTGATATGCAGACGTTTGTGTCAGCGGTACATCGTCCTCATCAAAATCATCTTCGTAAGAGTATGCGGGCTCAGCACTCTCTGGTCTCTCCCCAGGCTCCTCAACACTATAAGATGGTGGAGAAACAAAATAAACATTGCATACGTTTTTATTTCACTCAAATTGTTCACGATCTTCACTTCACCTGCCATCATAGTGTAGTTGATGTTATTTTATTTTTTTAATTTTAAAACTGTCCTCTGCAAACACTACGGCCTCGTCCACACAAAGCCGGGTATTTTCGAAAACGGAAAATTTTTTCCTCCGTATTCACCACACTTAGCGTTTTTGAACCGTAATTGATCATTCACACGTAGCCGGGTATTTTTGTTATTTGAAAACCTCCGTTTTGGCGCGTCCACACGAATACGATGAATCTCCGTTTTCAAAAGTCTCCACCCTGTAGAGCGTATTTGTTTACCTCCGTTTTCGATGCTCGAAAACGCCCATTACATGTAGACGTTAGTCGTATTCGGAGGAAAAGTCTTCGTTTTCGAAAATACCCGGCTACGCGTGGACGAGGCCTTATTACGCTGCCTGTCTTCCTTTTTCGTTAACATTACTTTATCGTTATTTGTTTATTTATGTATTTTTGCCTTCCGTTTTGACATTTAAATCAACCCTTTGGACCAATAGTTATACTTGTAAAAATATATTCGTATCCTATATTTATTACTTATTATTCATTTTTTTTATACCTGCGTTTAGTGTAATATTTTTGCAGGGACCCTGTTGAGAGCAGCGCATGCTGACAGGATTGAATAAAGTTTAGACTTACTACTGTTAAATCGACACGTTTTTACAAACTTAAGAGCAAGCCGTTTTCCTGACACCTGCTTTTCCAACAGTTTGAGCTCTACTGCTTTTGCTTTTTTCTTAGAGAATTAGGTAGACTACTAAAAGATAAGTTAGCCCATCCTTAAAATTACGCTTACACAGATAGCTTGTCATCAAGATACCATTCATGACCTGTATTTCCTAAACCAGTCTTCTCTTTTCCTTTGACACACCAAGTCCATCCTATAGGTGCTTTCGCTTTCTGTTCTCCTTCGATTTCTTCGCTTCTCTTTGTTATTCTAAATACGTTTCACAGTTTGGTCTGGCTATAACACAATAGTACATTTGCCCGGCACTTTTAAAGATGTGGACATGCTTACCAGTTTCTTTCTTATGACAATTATTTCCACTTCTCTATCAAACTATGCCAGAACAGCCTTCTTCTCGGTTTTGTATGGAAGCTTGGTTACGTTTCAGGAACTGTGAAATGGACTATTAGGACTCCTCCCATATTGTTTTGCAATTTTTGTGGCCTTTTTTTCAGAATTCAAGGACCTTCAAAAACGTTTTCAAGGTACAGAAACCAAACTTCACTACTTTTGAAGTTTAATGAAATTCAAGGACGTTATTAAAATTTAAGAACTTTTCAAGACTACAAATCCTGTAGTTTCACAACTTGCAACAGGAAAAACTAGAGTGGGCAAATGATTTGAATCGCACAACTTTAACCTTAAGCTTAGTTAAGTGTTCCCTATACACTCACATGAGGTCCAAGATCAAAATCACGTGATTAACACGCAGGTAAGTCACGTGACGATAAATAGTCCCAGTATATAATCTAGGAACACGTCACATGACTAGCGGTATATCAGTCACGTGATGTGATATTGGATCTCATGTGAACAAGAATCTGGTTGGAGTCGAGCGCTCAAATGTTGACACAGATCAATCAATCAATAGCTTTTTGTCAGTTACGGTAGGCTTTTGCCTCTATAAAAAACTTTTATCACCGAAGAAATCCTTTAGAAAAGCTACTTACTATACGGATACCGACTTAATGGGTGGAGTGCCGCTTAAGGTACTTGATGTATCGCCAGATGAAACCGACAAATTGTCAAGAATATCCGGGTCACTGTACTGCACCATTGCAGGAGCAATATCAGTTGATACTGATGGGGTACTGTCCCTGCGGTGTGGGTTAGTTCCAGTCTCAACTTCGTCTTTAATTAGCCGGGTTAGCAAGGTTTGGACCTGGGGGGTGGAAGAGGAAGGACTTCAAGAAAAGAAACAAAATATAAAACAATATAAACCAAAAAACAGCAAAAGCGATACTTAAGTTAATCTGAGTAAGTTAGTACAAAAACTCTTCTGTAGGAGATTGGTAAGTATTTCGACATTATAAAATTATCAACAGCAAAGTCATCAAAAGTAGCAAAACTACAGATAACCAGTAAACCTCTACTCTGAGAACGAAATATCCTATCAAGTGGTCATTGAACAACAACAGTGACAATAACTGATACTTTTTGACAGGAAGTTATTACACCTTTATTTACGGTTGGTCAGTTTTACGGTGAGGGTTGGGTTGCTTATGTTTTCTTTTTATCCAACGAGAAATTTCGTTCTTAGAGTAGAGGGCGACTCAAGTTAATCGTATTAGTAGTCGTCACCATTATCATTTTACTTATGATTATACCACATCAAACAGATAATTGTGGAATGTTTTAGTTAACCACAACATACTAACATGTAACCTTATACAATTAAAGGCAAAACTTATTAATATAATGGTAAGAAACCCCACTCATTTTTTTTATTAAAAGATCATCTTCGAAACTTTTTTTCTTACTATTCTATATATAAAGTTTTATCTTATAACTAAAAATTCTTTTAACAATATCGACGAAAATGAATCAGTCTTATATGAGGTATGTTGCCCAAGGCAAGTTTTGACCAAACTATATTGTAATTGAAATTCCGTTTGAACTTTCCCATCATTGTGTACATGAACACACTGTTGTATTCAAAGCATTGAAAAGGAAATTAAGTCAAAATTATTATTGCTCACTAAGTACTGGACTCGTTTCGCTCACCTGACTCTGGTATTGCGAGTTCTCCTTAACAATGAGAGGACCAAATAGCGCACCGACTTCGTTTACACTCATCACATTGTTTACTACCAGGTTGACAAAGTGAGAAAACAGCGCCTTCCACACTTTTCTGAAAGATGGCGTGATGTTGCTTCTGCAATACAGATGACACTTAGTTCTTGAGTTCATCTGATGAAAATAACCTTTCCAGCTGATCTGAGTCCCCGTAAGTAGCCAGTCAGTCGTGAGGACGTTTGCAAAACCGTATATCATGCCGTACGCAAGGCAAGGCACAAATAAATCTTATGCATTGAGTGGCTTACTCTTCAGCGTTTAAAAAATTAATCTTCTTTCTGGAAGTTCCTAAAGTTGACTCCTTTGTCCAAAGTACCGCTTAAAGAGCAGGCGTAATGATACACAGTTTTTCTGATGACGTCACATTGTCAGATTAGCTGGTTAATAAAGAAGCTTTATCACTAAGGTGCTCTTCACAATGCTCCTACAAAGAAAGACTAAGGTACATACAATAAAAAATACGGTAGACACAAAATAGACCAAGAATAGAGACAAAGCTTGAACTAGGCCTTTTTAAAAGTGTAAAACAAAAAAGATTTTTTTTTAAGTACTGAAAATTTAGAATGAAAACAACTCCTCCTTAAAAGTTGTCAAGGTAAGGACATTCCTTATTTCAATGTATAGGTTATTTCAGTCTTTGATAGCTAGGTAGTTCGTGCGTTGCTTTCCCGAGTTAACCTTCGGTAGACTCAACTATAAATGTCATTACAACTAACAACATCTAAAGAATGTTCAGTGAGATCAGTACCGGACTTAAAGATATAAGTGAGGCGACGCGTAACTGGCATGTTCTTCATTTTGATTGGACAACGACAATTCCTGGGTAGGAATTTGTCCGCTTGATAAAAATATCAACTCTTAGCACAACTGGGCCTTGAAGACAAGGCTTCGTGCGAGACAATAAAGCAAGTATATGAATACTTGGCAAGAAGCCTCAGTTTCAGGTTATTGTTAGTGGGAACTGAAGTGTAATTCGACAAGTGGTTTGTTAAAAAAAAGACTACAACAAATTTTTGCTTATTGAATTTCTAAGTGTTGTACGGTCATTGGTAAAGATAAGGCCATAGACCGCTCTCAAGAACTTTTTAGCTACATGTATATCTTGTTTTAATTTTTATGCATTAATGTCCCTAAGTTGCTTACCTTAGCTGTTTCTCGTTTTCAAATTTGTTGCTCGATTTGATTGCCGCTTCAGAAATAATTGTCGCCGATGGATCGGATCTCACCAGAAGTGGTAGTTCGTCAAGTACGATCATACTGACAGTGCTGGGGTCAAACGACTCTAGACTGGACCCACTCAGGGCGCACCTGCAATCAAACCACAGCCTTGGAATAAGGGTAAAACGGGAGAGGAAACTGAGCAAGCGAAGAGAAAATCTTTGTTCATTCTTTTCAACATGAAGAATAGGCAGTCAACACCCCCCTCTCCCTCTCTTTCCAATACAATAAGCTATGACTATATCTTGCGTTTGGAATTTTCAATAGTTTGGCCCAATTGTTCAAAAAATAAAAGACTCTCCAACTTTGTTGCCTCCAAATACAGATAGCCCCTTTTCTTCCATCAGTTCCAACGATTTTCGAAACTTCGACATTTATTACGAATTTTTTCAAACAAATACTTCAATTGCACTGTCAATTCTGTATTTCAGTTTAACACTGTTATAGAGCTTTGCTTAACTATAAAGAATTAAATAAGTTCAACTACGAGTAAGTGTAAAAAGACAAAACATTCATCGGAAATAAGCTATTTGCTTCCAAAAAGCTCTTAAAAAGAAACCACGAAAAGATAAAACAACTGAAAACGTCTATTTCAAGATTTTAAAACAAGTTAAAACAATAGTTTACTTTCAGTATACAAGTTGTTCATTTTGTTACACCAAGATGATCTAAGAAGTGTGGCAGACTGTCGCAGTTTTACATGTAGTTCACGTTTTTTTATGTCTCCAGAGTTCGCAAAGAAACTGGGCAATAAATTTCAAAGAATTCCTCATGATCAGCCTAAATCTCCAAGATCAAAAAAAGCTGAAAACCCAGCCTTTCTGGGGAACATTCTTGCTCGCCGACAAGGAGAATATTTCCAGTTTTCAAGCTGCACGAAATATTTGGATCAAAAAATGAAATTCCATGACTTTTCCGGCCATTTTTCCTAAAATCCACAACACATCCAGGCCTGGAAAATCCATTTTCAAATTCCATGACTTTTCATGGCTATAAGAACCTTTTCTCACATATTAGTTTGAAATCCGCAATGAAAATCTTACTACAGCTCTCATTAACTGTAACACAAGTTCATCAAACTACGCGGTGTTTAAACAAATCCAAAGCTCGATACTGAAAATTAAACGCAAGGCATCGATGCATTAAGAGGTAATGGAAGCAAACAAAAACGAAAAGGAATTTTAAAGTTCGAAAAAGCTTACACGAAGCTGCTGAATACGAGGTTCAAAAGTGAAATAAAGTGTGCTAAAAAATCAAACATCGGGAAAAAAGGGTTATGAAAAAGAAAACGAGAAGTAAAATACCGCGGTTTTAGGAATTTGCAAAAAAAAAAATTGAGCGCACGAACAAAAACCAAGGCAAAAGCAACAACGAGGAGAAAAAAACGAATGAGAAAGAGAGTAAAACCTGCAAGAAAGAAAAGAAAGGAGATGTACTGGAGAAGGGGAGGGGGTTTAAGGGGAGGGGGATGGTTGGGAGAAAAACACGATGGAACGATTTTAGACCAACAAATAGGAGGAATGGAGGGAAATAGAGGGGGGGGGGAGGCAGAAAATAGGAAAAAATGCTAAACGATTTAATAATATCAGTAAACTAAAACACAGAATGACGTGTCGTAGGAACAAAAATAATCAAGATGAAAGCAAGAATTGAAGTGAAAATTTAAATGTGAAGGATTCAGAGAACAAGGGCCAAGAACTGCACTTGAGTAATTCATAACAAGAAGGGTAAACTAATAAGAACAACAAATTCTAATAAGAACTCAAAGAAACATACTTGACAATTTCCTCCTTCATGCCCGGACTGCAGGCTGGTGAGCGATAAATAGTCTCAGGACTGAACGACACTTCTACGTCGCCATCAACTAACCGCAGTAAATGGAGGAAACCTTCATCATTGACAGAAGGCATTCTTCTTCCATTAACTTCTGATACTGCATCTTGATTTTCAACATTTTGAACCAAAGGCTTCAAGTCTGCCCTATCTTTAACAACAATTTCGCTAATCCCTCCATCTCCTTTGTCTAGCGATTCACTTCTTACACCTGAAATGACTTCGTTGGAACCGCTTTTACGTTCATTTCTTTTGTTCGCCTCTTTTTCAGCAAGTGTGGAAGATTCAATCAAAGCTTCTGGTGTCTTCTCGGAATAGCTTCGTCCTTCCTGGGTTATATCAACATCTGTAGCTTGATGTTTTGCTGTCATTTCTGGTTTCCTACTTTCCAGTTCTCCAGTTCTATCACGTAGACTCAACTCACTGACTTCTTCAAGGTCGCAATCGCCACTCTGTGGTTCTGTCCACTCGCTAGAAAAATCAGAACTGGGAGGTCTCTCATCTCTTGTATTGTCTCTTTCCAACAAGTTTACGTTCTGAAGTGTCCTCTGTTGCTTTGCGGTGATTCTTTCATCATCACTTTTCTTTATTGGAACTTCTGTGTCTTGTATATTCACAGATGAACCTTGACTTGGAGGGAAAACATAATCTTCATCATTTAAGTCATCGGGAGGAACATCGTCCATCTCTGATCCCTGAGGAATCATCCTTTTACGATCTGCAACATCAACCTCGTGGCTTGTTGCATCACTGTTGGGTTCTGCAGCGTCAATTCTAAAACCTTGCTCGCTATCATGACATGTTACATCATCTCCGTGGCCTGTCATACCATCTCTATAGCCTGTAACATAATCTCGGTGGACTGTCACATCTCTGTGGTTGGAAATATCATGTCTGTGACCTGTTACACCATTTCTTTGGCTTGTTATACTACCTTTAGGACTTGAAAAATCATCTCTGTGGGCTGTCACAGCACTATCAGGACTTACATGCATGTCATTTAGTTGACTTAACTTGTCGTCTCTGTGGCTTCTAACACCATCCCTTTGGTCCGTTGCCTTATCACTATGACCTGGTGTTTGAGTGGAGCCACGATGTAACACATCTGACGAATTCACGTTAATCGCTTGTCTGTTTTGTCCATTATCAGTGACAGTGTTTTTCAAAGGTGTAGTTGTACCTGTAAGTGAATTGTTTCTTTGCCCGTGATTTGTGGAATCATAAGGCAGCTCCTTGTATTCTCGAGAAACCTCTGACTGTTCCTAAAAGAGGGAAACAGCTACATTTTAAAACAGAACTTTTCGTATGCTAAGTTTGCATCAGCTACTTCCCAGAGATCTATCAAACCACTAAAAATGTGTCTCGATATAAGTGATTTAAAAACAGTAAATTAAAGTGCTGCACAAACGTCGTTCCCTAGTACTCTATTTATATCTATTAATCTACATGTACATAGCCGTTCGATGTAAACCAGTGTCTTGCTGTGCCTAAAGACTTGTTTGTTTGCACTAAATCACTTCGGCTTTGTAAGAGTGAGACAAGTTTGAACTAAACAAGAGCATAGATTCAGCTGTTCTACAACTAGATTCAATACAGGTTTCTGGAAAATGTCAAACCACTTTTATCTTATCCTAAGGGAGGTTTCGATGGAGCATCCCCGATGAACCTAGATTGATCCGAGAAGGACTTACAAACAAATCAAACTATGACACACAAAAATGCAATTGAAGCTGCATTCGAACCTTGTAAAGTTTGTCACGCTGATCTCCATTACGTTGTGCTTGATGAGGTAGTTCTCTGTACGATCCATCTGCATGCATATGTCTTTCATCGTCACCGGTCACATAACCATGTTGAAACTCCCTCTCTCCTCTGTAGTCCAATCCACGATCAGTGGCGTATCTGTGTTCTTCATGGAGCTCAGCTCGGGGCTCATAAGGCACAGATCTCAGCCCGTGAATCTCCTGTCCAACACTACGAGGATAATTCTTCATCTCGTTTTGTGCAGAGTAGGGTAGATAAGCTCCACCCGGATCATCTCCTAGTCTATCATCTAGACGAAGAGGATCCCTATTTCCCTGTATGTTTCCAACATATTGTGGCTGTTGTCTTGAATATTCATTTTTAGGACAAGGATGAACTGTTTGTGGGTGCGGCCTTTGAGGTAACATCTGGTTGTCACTCACACCGTGCCTTCGGTGATCCGCCTCATCTAAGAAATGAAACGGACTTGGTGTTGCTCTCCTCTCCTCTGGAACTTTCCCTTCATACAAAGGCTCCCGATAATTTTCGTAATATGAGCCACCCCCAACGAATGTTCTTCCATTTCTTGGGTCTAACCTCAATTTATGTTCAGCTCTCTCACCTCCCACAGGTCCATACGATATGTGGTGTGACTGATCTCTGAGGTCTCTCATTACATCTCGATGAATAAAAGAGGTTTTGTTCCAGTATGGGTTCTCACCACTGGATCTATTACCCTGATTCCCACTGTAGCCTCTGTTGTTGTTTTGATCTAGTTGTGTGGCTGGGAATTGCTGACCCCTCACACTCTGAGGTGGTCCAAACGAACTGGTATGTGGTTTAGTTGTGCTTCTGTTGGCATGGTGAGGATATGTGGACTGTTCAAATTCCACACTACTGCTTGGATAAATAGATGTCTGAAAAAAACGAACAAACGTCTTCAGTAATCGATTTACTTGGTTGCATGGACAATTCAAGGACTTTCTTTGTTTTCCATATTCTCTAGAATGATACAGTATGAATAATATATATATATAATTTTAATGTCACCTATGTACTGGAACGTGCACCAGTCAAAGGGATGGTAATTATAAAGGTAGATCAAGTTGTTTTTCAAAAACAATAAACTTGAATGGCAAACCTACTTCTGAAAATTTGTCTCTGTCATTCTGAGCTTGAGATCTGTAATGCTGCAGTTCTTCTTTCCATCGTGGGTACATAAGATTAATGTAATCTTCATACTTTTTCTGAAAAAGACAAAAACTTACAATTACAGTGCATACCGTTTGGTCTAAGAAACTACTGAACATTCAGTAGGGAAGGGGGTCGTGACACATTTTACAGCATTCATTTTGTGCCTCTGTGTTTTGGCACCAAGAACTGCTGCTTCGTGGAGAGTGGGAGAGAGGAAGCAACGGAGGGGTTGAGGGGAGGTGAGAAACGTTTTACGGATTTGTTTTGTACCTTTGCAGCTTTAAGCCTCTGTGTTTTAGCATCAAGAACTGCTGCTTGCTGTTCTACTCTCTCAAAGTCTCTCAGAAGTTCTCTGTTCCTCTCCTTGCTTCGTTTTTCCTGTTCACAAAGCTTCTTCCAATGCAGCTCAAGTCTGCTGGCCTCCAGGGCATTGCTGTAAATTAACACAGAATGTTTAGTTCAGTCGTGTGTCACTCATCCACAGAGTTTGGTCCAAAGAGACTTTTTAAATAAAAGTTTAGCTCTTTGAACAGTATCTAGATTCTAGCCTCTTAAGTTAATGTTTTCAAACCATAGAGTTTGAAGCATTTTATAAAAATTTTGAGTTGAATGCTTTAACATTTAAGAAGGAATAATACTTGATAATTATTGATTTTTATAAAACATCCATAATTTCTATCATACACCTACAAAGTAAAACAATACTGGTATTTATATTTATTTTTTCAAGCCAGTTGCAGGTCTGGTAACTTCCTTAGCATTCACTGATTTGTTCAGTAAACAAGATTCCCATTGTAAACGCTGAGCCTGTTATCAGATATTAAATAATTTATGCAATTATATGCTTGTTATGAGACTTACATGTACCTTAAATAAACCCATTCTGATCTGACCTATTGATTCATGAGCCAACAACAAGTAAGAATATACTGACAGTAGTTCATTTTTATAAATGGTCTAAGTTGCTTTATTCAGCTGTGCATCTAATTAAAGATTGAGTTATGGATGCATCCATTTGAAAAGTTGGGAGGTCAAAAACCAGGGAATAACTCCACTTTCCCTGGTGCCATTCAAACCCTTCCTTTGCGCTCTGCATACTTTCTGTGTGCATCTATTTATAACTCAACTGATGCCCACCACTGTAAGCATGAACCATTTAATAGAACTTTTAAAAGCAATCAATACACTACTAACACAAGACTGTTACCATTACCAATAGTGCTTTTTACTAATTTGCAAAGAAATGTGGACTGCAGCCCCTCCTGCAGTTCCTCAGGATCTCAGCACAATCCATTCATGAATGCAATTAAATTCTGTCAGTTCAGAGCTCTTCAAACTTGTAGCTCTAGCAATTATTACACCCAGAATGGAGAAAATGGTCACACACTGATCCCTCGTAGGGGTAAGTCGAAAGCTCTACCCCTTTTAACCCCTTAAGCTTTGTGTACAGCACCCAAGGTTTTAATTATTTCTGTTATTGAAATTCTCTATAATTATAGATCTTTATGCTACATGACTTGTACCCTTTAAGTCTAATTTTACAAGTAGATATAAGAAATCTTATTGCAAGTAATAATATACATGTATTTTATAGACCCTATAATTCATACATGTTCAGGATAGCATTGCATGTACATGTATACATCCCCCCCAACTGCCTTAACAACTTGCACTTTTGACTCAAGATTGTGATCCTTTTAACATGAATTAGCATGGGGCTGTCTTATAGTCAGCCACCCAAATATAGTGGCCTTCCCACAGTACATCCTGGGATAGGCATGCAGTCAAATGGTTGGTAAGGGAATGTATGTTAATGAAAATTTAATCCAATTTGTGTTCAATATTGTTTGATAATCAAAAAATCAAACCCAGACATTCCAGTGAGTACTACAATGTATAACTGAACCTAAAATAATTGATCTTAATTCTTTACTTTTGTTTGATTTTGTTTGATGTATCCCATTTGTTTGTTTTTTAATCACTGCTACCAAAGTTCTGCAAAATCACCCTTGGCTTGTACTTGCATTTCTGCCTTCATAAACTTCATTAAATTCTACATATATATGCCAGATAATCAAGGCACTGTCATGACTAATACCCAACCTGCGAGGATGAAGTAAACTGAATGATACTTTCATCTCTGCCTACAATATTTTTGAAGTTTTTCAGAAAGTACAACTTCATTTGATTACACCAAACATAATCTAACACAAGCATTGAATTTTAATTCTTTGATTAATTTAGATATTCATTTTAACTTGTTTGATCAAAGTATGTTCAACTATGCTCAGTTTCATAGCCCAGGAGTACCTGTAATGATGACCTGCCAGTAAATGATCCTGCGTTAAGATATACCTTGCAGTGATACATCAGATATATTGTATCCACATATTTTTGTGTTTATCATGGTAAAAGCTAGTAAATAAGTAAATGAAGGAATGACCCTCAACATCTACATAGTACCATCAAAACAGAATGTCCAAGGGTTATCTTAAATGTAGAACTTCCCTAGAATTTCTTTAAAAATCCTATACCATGGTGATAGGCCTATAAAGTTCTTTCTTGAGAAGTGCACACTCAGTTAAATTTAGACATTGACCTCTTGTCTGCAAGTAATAATTTAGGCCGAATAATAATCAGTCATTTGGTAAGCACCCCTGCCCGACCAATAATATTTTTTGTATTTCCATGCATTATTTTGCTTTAAAATGTTGTGGACCTTGTCAAACACTTTGAAATCAGTGTGAAAATCTGCAGCTCATTTTTTCCCTTTTCAAACAGTTGTTCCTCAGAAGATTTAAAAAAATAAAAAATAAAAAAACTGCCCACCCAACCATAAAAACTTGAAAAAAGGTGCAAACCAACTTATTTGTTTTATTTGGCCTTATGAATATTTTTTTAAATTACTATAAAATTTGTTGTACTTACAGTTTGTTACTTGATCTCAGATAGGAATCAACTTTCCTCTCAAAACTTGTACCTTCGGAAAATGCCATTTTCCTACAGCCAAAACATCTAAAGGACAATAAAATTATGTGTTTATATTGCTGAACTGACAATCACAATGGACTGACTTGTAAAAGTTATGTGATAAACGACTGCATGAACAAATGAGACAAGTATTAATTACTCTTAAGGTCTATTCTTCTCAAGTTGAAATTGACTTTTAAAATTACTCAATGAGTAACGCAACCACATATATGTCCTTATCTTTACGAAAACGAAGATAAAGACAGTTAACGAAAGTCTGAAAATATTTGGTATTCAAAACCTTATGGAGTTAAATGTTTCTAATTGTATTTCTTCCGTTCACAGTTGACGCCGTTGCTACGAACCGCGCTATTGACTGTGTTGTCACTTGTCAAATGAGAACTCAAGCTGTTTTCAACTTGATTTCGCGAATGGTTCCTTTCAGTTGAGCAAGAAATACCTCAAAACCGAAGGTAAAAGTAATTAATTACTTACTACTTCGTATACTTATGAGGTTCCTCTGAAATATCGGTTGCTGTTTACGGAATCAGCCGGCCATCGGTCATTTGCATTTTTCGGTAAACTCGAGCCCATGGCCCAGTTTTCTGAACTAAACGCTCGCCCCAGGTTCACTCAAGTATACCGGCCGGCAGAAAAGATGGCGGATTGTAAAGGCAAGTTTTGTTTTTAAAATACGTTTAATTAATTACAACCAATGTCAAATATTTGTTTATAAAATTATCATGAAATAGTTTCGTGCGGCTTCAAGTATGTGCACTTCATTTTCTTGTGGAAAACATGTGTACCTAAACTTGATTCGGATCAACAAAACCTTCTGCAACCCTGAATCGGAGATTGCCAGGGTCAATGAACCCTTGAACTTGTCTGCAGATTGATCAGATTAATCCTGGATTTGATTTACAAGACCTGGAGCAGCACTGTCACTATCAGTAGGCCGCTTCGCACTAGTTATAAGTCCATAAACTGTACACTCAAAGTGCACTGTCTTGATATACACATACTGTAAACATGTAATTGTACTTGGAATTCATGACTTGTGAGCAAACGGCAATAATCCAATATAACATAATACACCAATGTAAACCCCCACCCCCCCACCCTGGGGAGGTATGGGAATGGTTGGGGATTGATTGGGGCTTTGATATGCTGTTTTGCCCGTCAGTTGGGGGATCTGTGCCCATTAGTGCTTTCGTTTTGCCCAAAGGGTGCAGGCCCGTAGCTGGGTTTCATTGAAGGGGGTTCGGAGACATTAACGCTAGGGAGATACGGGGGTATACTC